>CABHPP010124298.1:20552-40794 GCA_902168425.1 Peromyscus attwateri
GTTCTTTCTTTCTTTCTTTCTTTCTTTCTTTCTTTCTTTCTTTCTTTCTTTCTTTCTTTCTTTCTTTCTTTCTTTATTATTTTCGAGACAGGGTTTCTCTGTGTAGCTTTGGCGCCTTTCCTGGATCTCGCTCTGTAGCCCAGGCTGGCCTCAAACTCACAGAGATCCGCCTGCCTCTGCCTCCCAAGTGCTGGGATTAAAGGCGTGTGCCACCACCGCCCAGCCTGCTTCATGTTTTCTAGGATGGAGAACGATTTAGTTCATAGAACAATAAAAGGTAAACCTTTGTAATTTACGCGTCCATCAATGGCAGGCAGAGAGATGGAAGAAGGAGGCCAGGAGCCCTTAGGAAAGGTAACTAAGCTGATTCTTTCTTAGGGCATGTAGAAAGGAACACAGTCTGGCTGACAGCTTGCTTCTCAGCTGCCTGAGACCCATGTTAGACTTCAGACTAATGTTAACCATTGAACAGTCAGGTGTTGGAAGCCACCGAATTGGTGACAGCTCATTATAGTGGCAATAGCTGAGAAACAAGGACAACTTAGGGAGATTTTCTCTTTAAATCTCTTACTCCTGGCACACTGATGCCAGGGGTGGGTGTCTACCCTCCCCTTTGTCCTGCTCAGGGCCGCATGCCCTGGTCATCTGTGGCCGCCCAGCTCAGGAAGCGCCATTGGAAGTTCAGCCCCAGCCTGAGCGGACAAGCACGGTTGCCGTTTTCTCCCTGTAACTGTGCCAGTTGCTTTGGGTTAGCCAGAAAACTTTAATCCAGTACCGTTTTAGAATTACCTCCAACCATAATCACACGAGGGAAACTGGAAAGAAATGTTCTCTTCCTGGCTGCTTTGATTGTCTTTGGTAACTGGACTGATTTTTTTTTCTTCCAAGTGGACCTGCCTCTTACTCGGCTGAACCGTGGGAACTGTCCGTGGGAACGTGGGGGGAGCAGAGCCCTGCTTTCTGGGATGATGGTGAGGGTCGGCTAACATAGACACTGGAGGGACATTGTCAGAGGCTTTGCCTCAGATTGTAGGGGGGCTGGCTTTCTCTTCCTTCAGTAGGGTTTGTAACACCTAAGAGACAAACATGTTTCCTCTAAGCTGAGCTGGGCCTTTCTGCTTTTCTTCCCCACTTAGCAAATGGGGCATGTGCTGCGCAGTATGCAGTTACCTTTTAAAAATCCTAGAATATTGAATTACTCTGCAGGATTCTTTTTAAAGGATGTATGTATTTGGATATTAGAAAACTGATAAGGACTTGAAAGACAATGTGGATATATTCTGAGTGGTAACTGAAAAGTTTTCAATTTAACTCATAATCTAAAGCAGCAGTTTTGACCACTTTCTAGCAATTGGTAGAAAAAGTTGATCACAGACCCCTTGAAGAGTCTCCTAAGAGGTTCCAGAGATGACCCAGTGGGTCAGAGCACTTGCTGCACAAGTCCAAGAACCTGAGTGTGAATCCCAAACATCCACCTAAAATGTCAGGAGTGGCCACCCCACCTATAACCTCAGTGCTGTGGGGTACAGAGACAGGAGGATTGCTGGGGCTGGCTGCCAGCCCAGCTCCAGGTTCATGGAGAAACCCTGTCTAAAGGAAGTAAGGCAGAGAGTGGTAGAGGATGCCCCCCCCCCCCGCCCCCAGCCCTTCCCGCCTCTGGTCCCTGTATATGTGCATGCACCTGCACACATATAAGTGCGTACGTTACATATATCCCCCTCACCCGTACTTATATGCATACCCCCCCCCAACATGCACAAGTCTACTTGCTAACACTGGAATCGTTCTTTAGAAAAAAGTGCTAATAATAATCTTATACATGTAATTTAGGGGTTCTCAGACTTTTGTAAATTTACTCAGGGATCCCGGCTTCTGTTTCTTCAAGCAGAGGGTACCTAGAATATGTTCCTGTCTTTTTTTTTTTTTTCTGTGACTTATGCCATCCCCTCCAGTAATCAACTCACAGTGGGAACCAGACTTTTCCAAGGTAGGCTAGGTGACCATGACCCAGTTCTTTGTCAGACCTGGGAGGTGGGAGTGGAAGACATTATTCAGGGTGCTTCAAAACAGCCCTGTCTGGTCTGTGGGACGCAGGGCAAAGCCTTCCCGGGCTTCACTTAGTGTTCCAGACAGCCGCTGGCTGCTGTGTGCATGGCGTTCTCCTGAGTCAAGGTGGCTGGCTTCTGGACATTTTTCTTCTGCCTGACTTGAGTTCTTGTGGGTCAGTGAAAGGATGCCCAAGTGTTCCGAAGCTGGGTTCTTCCGAAGACTCCCAGAGGTCCTTGAGTCAGCAGCTTCCTGTGTGGTCTCCCTCCTTTCGCTTCCTCCTCCGTGTTGTCTTTCGAAGTTCCCACCAAGCATCCCCTTTCTCTGCCCTCCCCAGGCTTGCTTTATTTACAGCAGGAGGAGGCAGCTAGTTCTAGATTGCGTTCCATGTCTGCTCTGCCAGGCCCAGGGCTGTAGAAGAAAGCCAAATAGAGGAGTAAAGCCCAGTATTGCCATTACGTGCCAGGCCGTCCTGACCTGTGTGTTGGCACCAGGCCTCGCCTCCTGTCTGCCCTGCTCTTCGCCCTCTCACTCCCCAGTGTTCCTTAAAAACACCGTCTTGCCTCTGCCCAGGCCTTTGTACCGGCTCTCCTGAGACGTCTGTGGCTCACTCCTCCTCTGGAGGGCTTTACTGAATTGTCATGTCGCCCACTGAAACAGCAATTTCTGACCTTCTCTGGTGCCTGGACACCATCGACTGCTTCTGCCTCTCCACTGTCTGCTTCACTCTGAGCAGATAGGAACTCATTACTTCATAGTTCTCTATATCCTGTCAGCACAGTGTGGGTTTCATGGAAACAGATTTGGGGTGCTGCCTCCTCCTCCTCCTTTTTTTCAGGTGTATGTGTGTCTTTGTGTGTGTGTGTGTGTGTGTGTGTGTGTGTGTGTGTACGTGTGTGTTCATATGTGCTGAGTGTATATATGTGTGGCGTATGGGCAAGTGTGTGCATGGACATGCAGAGTGGGGAGGAAGATGTTAGGGGTTCTGCTCTATCCACCTTATTCTCTTGGGAATTCTCTTATTCTCTTGAGTGTCTGTCACTGGACCTGGAGATAGCCCCAGTAATCAACCTTACTGTCTCCATCCTCCACCGAAGTTTTAATTGTGTGCAGCCATGCCCAGCTTTTTACGTGGCTACTGGGGATTTGAACGGAGGTCGCCATGCTCACTTCGGAAGTACTTAGACCCACTTCCCTAGCCATTTCCTCAGGCCCTGATGCTTTATTCTTAATATCTGGAATAGTAAGTACCTGGACATAGTCCTTAATACACAATCCTCATCCAATGATGACTGAATAAGTCCAAGAATGAATTCATAAATGAATGAACAAGGTCCTGACGTCATAAAATGAACGAGTAGATAGGGCCTTTCGGCTTCCGTGGGAGGACAGTGACTTAGCGTTGGGCCCAGGCTTGCCTGTCAAGGTCCAAATCCCTGCTCCACTTACCAATGATGTTGTCCAGGGGTTATTAAGTCACATTTCCCCCTCTGAATTTTGAAGAATGATACCACCCTGTAGGATGGTTTTGGGAACTGAGTGAAACAGTCCCCGAGAAGCGGTTGGCACAGCTCCTGCCATACAACCAATCACCTGCTCTTACCAGTGGCTCATTTGCCAGTCAAGCAGGGCTCACAAAGTTCTTCAGGATGATCCCATCCTGGCGGCTTCTACTGAGGCTTTCCTGCTGGGGCAGAGTGATGCGACAGATCCCTCTACAGAGAGACAGCATCTGGACAACTTGGGAGTTCTTTGAACTACCAACACCCTGGTCATCCCTCCCTTCAGATACTCATTAAATACTTGGTCTGCTCAGCTGGGTTTCAAAGAAAACCCTTAGAGTTGGCTCTTCCTTATTTAAACATTAGCGCCCCCCCCCCATTCAGGTAATTTTCAGGCTGCAGTAAATAATTGCTCACAGCTCTACTGTACAAGGCATTTGTAAATCTTTCCTTTGCCTGGCGACAACAGAGAAAACCATGTCAAAGGTCAGCCGGCAATTTGGATTTTGATTTTGGTTTTCTAAAGAGGGGCATTTGCTCCGTGGTAAGCCGAAGTGGGTTGAGCTTTGATCTCAGTCCTGAGGAGGGTTTGTGGGAATTGGAGATGACATTGTGGACAGGTTTGTCTGTAGATTTTCTGCTCCACTAATTAGGTACATGCACACCCTCTGTTTACCGCCTCAGACTTTGATGGGAAGCCGTGAGCAGGTTCAGGGAAACATCAAAGAGGCATTCCTGGTCTGGTAAAACTGACCCTGCCGTGAACGGTAAAGAGTGAACGGTAAAGAGCTCTCGACTCCAGAGCTGGATACATTTTGTTTTTCCTGTAGAGCATCAATTCCCCATAACAATGAGAAAAGTGTAAGAGCAGTCACCCCTGCCCAGTGCATTCGATTCTAGAAGGTTCTCACACCCTTTTGTCTGCTTTAGAATAGCACATATACCTTACGGCATCATCCTGCTAATACCTTCAAGATCTCTCTTCAAAAATCTTAAAACTTTTTTCATGTTAATTTTGGACGTTTTGAATAACCACAGCCAAAGCTTAAAATGAATGTTTTGTGCTCCTAAGCCCTTAGAAATGAGAGCACAGACAGGTTAATACTCTGTGTGAGTTGGGGCCAGATGGTGCTTTTGCAGCCTCTGAACCTAGTATTGGAGCAGTGTGTTATCCCATCCGCTCTGGCCTCACCAGAACACTTACTACTCTCCTGCATCAGCAGGGGGTGCAAGCCTTGTCTTAAGCTCCAAAGCAGTGAGCACAAGAGTCAAAGATGCCGCTCACATGAAATTCATGTTCTAGCCAGCTGTGGTGGCGCACGCCTTTAATCCCAGCACTTGGTAAACAGAGGCAGGCAGATTTCTGTGAGTTTGAGGCCAGCCTGGTCTACAAAGCGAGTTCCAGGACAGCCAGGGCAGTTACAGGAGAAACCCTGTCTGGAAAAACAAAACAAAAACCAAAACAACCAAAAAAGAGGTTCATGTTCCAGCAGATACCAACAGGAAAACACTGACTGTATACCGTCTCAGAAGATATTGAAAGCTGTAGAGAATAAGATGGTGAAGGGGATGGTGTTAGAATTGGGCTTCATTTTAAACAGGATGTCCAGGGAAGGCAGCAGCAAAGACCCAAGAGGCTGAGGGAACCTGCCATGGGAAGCGGCAGAAGCGAGTGATAGTTGTGAGGCAGAAGGGGATGACTGATGGTCCACGGGGCAGGTGGAGGCCATGGACAGGAGTGGGTGAGGGGAAATGTGGGAGTTATGGGTAGAGCACAGTGAGGCAAAGATTTCAGGGTCGGTAAGAGAAGTGAGAATGGTCTTTTCTCAGATTGGAATCATGGGAGGGGTCTGAATGGAGAAGGACCATGATCTGATTTCCTCGAACAGCATAGTTGTGATGACTGGGCAGAAGCCAAGAGATCAGCTTAATTAAGTGGCTGTTGAATTACTTTAACCCAAAGAGGGTGGTAGTTAGAGGCAGGGTAGAAACAGGAGACGTGTTTACACTCAAGTATGTCGTAAATGGAGCTGGAGGCTTTCCTGTGGGTTGGATGGAGCAAGATTTGAGCAACTCGGTCCTGTGCCCTTCTAACCTATGGCTGATAATTGACAGCTCTTGGAGGCTTCTGAGTTATTTATAGACCATCACCTTGGCCCTAGTTGTGAACTGTGGACACTCCGGCAGTGAAGAGAATGAATAGTTGTATGATCTTAGCCATTGTCAATGGTAACAGGCCAATTGATGTGCAAGAATGCGTATGTGTAGTCTTTCTTGGCACCAAGAGACAGACCACGGTGGCATCATATTCTAGGGGGACAGCTGAGATAGGTCCTGGTGCCACCCAACCTCCAAAAAGTTCCAAAAAGAGCCAAAAAAGAGCAGGCGAGCCCAAGAAACTAGAGACAAAAATCCAGGAAGGTCTGGAAACTTGGAGTTAAAACCTCTTTGGAAGAAAGCTATCAGAGCAATAAAGTGTGTATCTTTTCCTTGGAAGTGCACTCCTTGTCTATTTATACCCCTCACAGTTCCTAGTCTGAAGATAAAAGACATTTGCAGAGAGAACACTCATAGACAAATTAACATAACAAAACAAAGATCAAGTGCCCTGTTTAGTAAGTGAGGGCTGCAGGGAGAGATAGGAAAGCTGGGCGGCCTTGCAAATGGCCCCCTCTTTCCTGCACCCTCCCCAGCCTCTCCCACTTCAGCAAACCACAAAATCCTCCCTGAGGCAACACAGGGACACAGTTCACGACGACGATGGTGGCCAAGGGAAGGCGCCAAAAGAATCCCATTTTGTTTATCCCCCTCCCCCCCCTCCTGCCTGGCTAAGGTGGGGTGAGGAAATCTTAGTCTTGCTGAGCTCCTGTCTCAGGAAGAGCAGAGGGCAGCCCCAGAAGCCCTCACCTAGCAGGTGCGCAAAGGGTGAAGAGGCTAGGAGGTCGGGACCATGGAAAATGCCTCTGAGCGGCCAAGAAACCCAGAAGGCCGATGAGCAGGGGTGTGTGTGTGTGTGTTGCCTAGAGGCACAACCTGGAACTTGTCAGGATGAGGTGATGGGGGCACCAGATGGAACCACAGTCAGCCAAAGCAGATGGTGGGCTTTTATTTTGTAAAGAATTTGTAAATTCTAGGAACAAGGAGCCATAGGGTACTGGAGCCTTTAATCCCATTATACAAGACAGAGTGTGCTCTTTAAAAATGTAAACCCACCAAATGCAGAATTTCTGGTATCAAAACCTTGGGGCTACAAACAGCTTTTTAAACTCGGGGACTCTCCAAATTCTTTCTTGTTGGGAGGCGGAACTGCAGAAATAGTTCAGCCCTTCTGAGTTAACGGCATCTTCCTTAGGGACTGGGTGTCAATTGACTAAACGCATATTCTCTTACTTGACTTGCAGAGTTGGGGATAGAAGCCAGGGCCTTGGACATGCTGGGCAAAGCACTCTACCACTGAGCCACTCCAACAAAATGTGACATTTTAGTATAAAATCAACTAGCTACACCTGGGGTTGAAATAAAAGCTAATAGTATACTTAGCAACTGATCAACTTATTTAGGAAAAATTTGAGTTCGTGACAAGCAAAACCTTAAATTCTAAGCACTGACAGCTTTTCCAAAACTAGGACCCCTGTCCCCCTCTTCTCAGGCACTGGGTCTCCATCAGCCCAGTTTGGTGGCGGTGCAGTCATAGCTGCTGTCCTGGTGCCAGTGACACAAGACTCTGTTCTTCAGCCCTCATCTCCTCCCCAGACTTTGAGACCCAAGGTTATTTCCAGGGTCCTCCAACACTGATCTTTTCAAAAGAAGACCACGCCCCCAAGTGTCTCAAGGATGCATCATTGTTGTGCCCATGTGTGGCCCAAGTCTGGAAGTGTGACCACACAGCTGTGTCTCCCTGGTGTAGAGACATCAGAGGGTGGGAATTAGCTTGTGTGTGTGAGAGCTCATGAGGAATCTGCCTTCCTTATAGCAAGTAATGTCTGATGCTCTTGCTCAGATGAAACCCTGTTGTGTAGAAGAAGTTACAGGAACTGTGGAATATTAGGAGAACGTTTTAAAGAAGTGTGGTACTTACATCCTGATTCTGTTCGTAGTATGCTGGTCTATCCATCATGTATTAATGCTTCTGACGTTCCTTCATGTATATTTATTTCCTTAATTACTCCTGACATGTTATTTTGTGCTCGAAATTATATAGAGCAGCCTTCTGACTGTGTCTGTTTGACTGTTTTAATCTTTAAAGGTATGGAAACCTGACAGGCCCAAACTGTGAAGAAGATGGAAGTCAGAGTTCGTCGGAGTCCAAGGCCGTGATCCGGAAGTGAGTGTCTTCTTTCTCATTAGCAGCCTCACTAGCTCTCAGTCAGGGCGGCGTCTTACTGAGCTCAGGGGTGCAAGAACATGGTGGGGCCTGCTGCAGTCTCAGCACTTGGAGCACAGGGGATGAGGTGCAAGCCAAGCCCTGTGATGTCTAGGCAAAGGATACGAAAGGGGCTCCGAGGTGGGGATAGAGTGATCAAGTGATGCAGCAGGGAGATGAGGGAACGGCATGGCAGGTGTTCAGATGGAGGTGAGGGAACGGCATGGCAGGTGTTCAGATGGAGATGTAGAGAACGGCGTGGCAGGTGTTCAGGATGGAGGTGAGGGAACGGCGTGGCAGGTGCTCAGGATAGAGGTGAGAGGACGGCGTGGCAGGTGCTCAGGATGGAACTCGGGTTGGTAGTGCAGATAAAGTGAGGACGTGAGGGCCTTGGGGCAGGAAGTTGAATTTGATTCTGAGGAAGGCGTTGAGAGCAACCCTGCAGCCTGCGTTTTCGGCGAGCTGTGGTTCTCTGAGGAAGGAAGGTTAGCAGTAGGGATGGAGGCAAGGAGCCTGGTTAGCACCTTGATAAGGGTCCAGGCAAGGGGTGAAGGGAGTCCGGACTCAAGCGAGGACTGAGGTGTACTGCTTGTGTAGATGCTGAAAGATGGCTTATCTGGAAGACAGGGAGAGGGCAAGGATACCACCAAGGGCTGTACTAGAACCTTCCTGAGACATGGCTGGGAATGGGGAGCAAGTTTGGTGGGAGTGTGTGTCAGCAAGTGAATCTTAGATGTTAATTTTGAGGTAATCGGTGAGTCTGGTCTTGATGGGCTGTCTGGATGGTGGTATTCACTTGGACAGCCTAGGTGGTATTTAAAGTCATAATGCTGGCTGCTATCTCCCGGGCACTGAAGGGGGAGAGCCAGAGAAGCGCTGGAGACTGGCCCTTGGTTCCCTTTCCCGTTTTGAGTTAGTGAAAACAGAAGGTTTGTTGAAGGAGACTAGAGCCGCTGTGGGGTGAGCAGAGTAGGGGAAGTTAGGAGAGGCAGTCGTCCCTCAGAAGCATGTGAAGAGGGTTCCAGAGGGGTACCTGCCGTGTCCAGGGCTGCCATATGCAAACTGAGGAGGGGTCTGCAAGGTGACGTCCTCCCAGCAGAACTGTGGGTCACAGTGATGAGGGCAAGTGGCTTCGGTGAATGGAAGTATGGTGAAATGTAGATGGGGAGGAACAGTTTTGCCATAAACGGGGATTCAGAAATCTCGTAGTGTGTGATCTGGGGATTAGGAAGGCATTTTGATTTGTGTACCATGTGTGGTTTATTTTAATGGGCAATTGTTTACACTGATGAGAATGATCTAGAAGGTATTGGAGAAATAGCCATGGTGTGGGGATAGAGGCCACTGTACGGTTATGTTCTGGAGCAGATGGGGTGGATACTCTTGGATCCAAAAATAGTTTCTACTGCTAAATACTCATTTGGGGCCAAAACCCAGAGAATGGGAACATAATTGAGCTTTCCTATTAGTCTTTAACTCTCCACAAGATTCCCTGGTGGTTCCCACGCTTTAGGGACTGTAGGTGTGAAAGTAAGAAAAACAGTCTTTTTAACTTCTAACTAGGATCTAGACACCTTGCATTTCTTTTCTGCAATTTATTGCAGAAAAATAGACAAGCTAATGTACATATTTAAAACTCCAGGGCAAGGGATGGTAGGAGAAACCATCACATTATTGCTACAGGGGATGGGCTAGGGAGGAAGTGATAGTTGCAGGATGGTCAAGACTTGGGCAGTGGCTGTCCAGGCAGAGGGACCAGCAGGGCCCGATCAGGGAAATTCAGTGTACGTGGGATTTCTAGAAGCAACAGAGTTGTTGGAGCTACTTCGTGGCATTGCACGTGGGTCAGGAGAATCTGTGGGGCTGAAACTAGTCTGAGATGACACTGTGAAGGGCTTTAATCGTTCCCAAAGGGTTTGGATTTCTCCTGGTGAGCCGTGGGCCAGCTGCCATACAAGCTTTGTGTAGATGGGAAACATTATAACATAGGTCATCAGGGTGGGTTGGGCCTGGAGTCATCCATGCCCACAATGCTTACTCCATGGTACTAAGGACCAGCGGCTCAGCATCCAGGAAACTCTTGAGAAATGAAGGTTAACTGCTCCTAGCCCAGTGGTTCTCAGCCTGTGAGTTGTGACTTCTTGGGGTTTGTTGAGTGGCCCTTTCACAGGGGTTGCATATTAGATATCCTCCATCTCAAATATTAACATGATTCATAACAGTAGCAAAATTATAGTTATGAAGTTATGAAGCAACTAAGATATTTTTATGGTTGGAGGTCACCACAGTATGAGGAACTGTATTAAAGGGTCACAGTATTAAGAAGGTTGAGAACCATTGTTCTAGCCTAACTTAATGGACTAGAATCTGCAGCTTAAGATCCTTGAGTGAGCCCTGAGCACTTTACGGTTTAGAAATCATGAGACTAGAATATTTAAAATTGCTTTTGTTCATCCATGAAAAGGCACTAAAATGATTCGCAAGAGGATCCTTTTTTAATGGGTGTTTGTGAGAATATCCAGAAAAGAAACGGTAAGAATCCTGAGACTGGCGTGGCAGGTGTGCTGACCTGTGAGCGGATTCAGTGAGAAGCACATTGTTAGCCACACGTGTGGGAAGCCAATCAAATCTGGAGTTAGTGTTCAGTTAGCCACAGGAATAGCCAAGAAGAGTACAGTCTGAAACATACCCAGAGCCTTTCTGTTTCCCAGAGGGTGTTTCAGGATTAAATAGGTTTGGGGGAAGTAGCAGTTAGGAAAATTGATTGTACCCTGGATGTGAAAAGCTGTGTTCATTATTTTAAAGTCCCACTGAAATTCATTGTACACTTGGAACTCTAATGTGGGTGAAACTCCAGGCTAAGCTGTTTTAAAGGGCTTTAGAGTTCTAAGCACATGGGACCTTAACAAAGAGCTTCACACAGTACTCCCCTGAGGGGTCCGTCATCTGGGGACAATAGTCCTTTCCCAAAGCCTCACAGTGACTTGGTGGAAAGTTCTTGACCCCTTTGCTCAAACTGAGTCGCCTTTTTGAAAGAACTGTGCCTGATGAACGCATAGCACTTTATTTTATAATAGGTCGCTCTGTCCCCAGACTCTGGAATGCTAAAACCCCTTCTCTCTGGTGACCTCTTTCTTCCAATTCCTTTTCTTCTTTCTTCCATTTTTTCTCCTTTTATTAATTTGTATTCCGTGTCCTCATTATCGTTTTTTACCGTCTTTTCTTGTGGCTCTCCTGACAATGTCCATCTCTGAAGATGGCCACTGCGTGTTTTCCTGAGAAAAACCAGGGAAGCACCTCCCCGTCTGTATGTAACACTGCTGATCCCCAAGCTCCCCACACCTCTGGCCCCTGACCTGGAGCAGTGAGTGGCAGCTTCCTCTTGGCCAATGGATGCATAGAAAGCATGGTTTTGTGGCACCGGTCCTCACAGGGTGACTTTGTCCCCCAGAGGACATTGGCCAGCATCTGGAGACCTTTGGTTGTGCCTAAGTGGGATAGTTGCTACTGGCATCTAGTAGGTAGAGGGCAAGGATGATCCTAAGCATCCTAGAATGCACAGGACAAGGCTTGTCCCTTCCGTTTGATGATATGTCGTTAAATACCACCGGTGCCTCTGCAGGAAAGCCTGCTGCACAGCATCTGTGTACCTCTAAGCATGCTTGTTTGGAAGCTTAGCCATTTGTGTTTCTTTTTGCCATTAGGTGAGTCAAATACTGAGGTGGTCTCGGGCCAGGCACATGGAAGGTGAAGGGCCCACCTCCTGTGCCGTCCTCTGTCCCTTCCCGGCCGTGTGGCCTCTGTGTAGTCACTTTACTTCTCTCACGTTCAGAGTTTTCATCTGAAAATTGAGTTCCTGGAACATACGATATCTGAGTCCTTTTCAAGTCAGTGATAGCTAACATAAAATGTTTTAGTTTTTCAAGAACCAAGATCAGAGATGTGGTCCAAATACTATATTAGGCTTTTGAGACATTTCCCTGGCTGCTTTTCTGTCTGAGAAAGCATATTTAACAGACTGAATGAAACTGTCAGAAAAAAGGAGTCAGGTCCTGGTTTGCTTATCGGATCATGACGTCACAGCTGCTCACTGCAGTCGTAAAGAGCTGAGCTGCGACTCTGTGCAGCAGGAGGGTACAAGGGTGACAGAACGCCTGTGCACCCGTCCCTGTGACGTCAGGTGACAGAACGCCTGTGTACCCGTCTCCGTGACGTCAGGTGGGCAGCGTGCAGCAGGAATCTAGTGACTCGGAAACTAAACCCTCCGCTTGAGGGCCCTTGCCTTCAGTTTTGTGGACCTGGGCTGAACTGGGAGCAGGAGCAGGGAATCACTATTGGATTTAATCATGAGCACAAAAATGTCCAAAATTGTTTGACTTTTCTGTTTTTGCTGTGAATTGTATCGGAATTCTTACATTTTATATAAGCTTCCATGTCCAAGTTGCCAGACATTTCTCATGTTCTAAGTATGGATCTAGTCAAGCTAACAGAGGACATAAAGATGGAAAATATGAAAACACGGATGAAGCCTTAAGATGAAAGATTGGCTTCTGGTGTCTTGAACTCACACCGACTCGTGTTCTTTCTGTGTTTAAGAAAGTTATCAGATTGCTCAGGGTGGCTTCAACCTGCGGAGAGTCCTGGTCTGGCTCTCTGTTGTGTTCAGAACTTCCAAAGTCAGCTGGCTCAACGGGAGTGTCTCAAGTTGCCAAGAATTCTGTCTCCATGGCTTCTAGTTTTTAAGACCTTTGCCACACAGTGACGTCTGGTGTTCGGACTAGGCCTGTGTCGAGAAGAAGCTGGGCCTCGCTGTTGTTTTTTATCTTAGGGCTCCTAAAAACGACCGTTATTCGGGAATCAGGAAACCTACTTCCTATTATGGAAGGAAACAGCTCTGCCCACATTCATTTTACCTATGCCCTCTTGACCCTCCCTGTTGACATTTTTACATGATAAAATGCTGTCTTTTCGAACAGCAAAATTTGAACCAGATAAGAGGAAGAAACTTTTCGTAGGACAGATTTACTACAGCCATTGAACTGCAAAGGAACAGAATCCAGCTTTTACATCACAAATTCTTTGAAATGTGTGCGATTGCTCTGTGTGTGTGTGTGGGGGGGGGGGATAGTGTGTGTATAACTTTATTTAAAGAGATTTGAAACTCCCCAGGCCATGATGTTTATTGCTTTCCTTTAATCAGTCCTCTCTAAAGTCGAAATAGTTTTGTTTCCTTTTTCTTTAATTGAATCTTACCCCTTCCCTCCTGGGATGCCAAGTTCTGTTTTCTCAAACTCTTTACCATCACCGTGCTTCCGACTGTTGAAATCATCTCGTTTTCCTTTCCACACGGTCAGAAGATACAAATGTCACTCTTGTAACCTTTCCCAGAAGCTGGGGGTACTGACACCAGCACTCAGGGGCTGGTAAGGGACCTAGTAAACAGTATGATCCAAGATGTCGGGCGCACTTTAGAGGGAAGCTGAGGTTATTAGTGCCTAGGGAAATTACAGTGGAAAGTATTGGAAAACTTTCTGGAATGTTTGCAATCAATAGACATTCCAGGAAATCCAAATGCCCTAAGAAGGCCGTTGAAACTGAGAGATTGCAAGGGAAATGGGAAAAGGGGAGATCTGAGAGAGGGACAAATCCATGAAAAATGAGATGTAAAACACCATTCAGGCATAGAGATGCACACCTGCAATGTCAGCAGACTTAAGTTTAAGACCATCTTTAGACACACAGTAAGATTCGGTCTCAACAGAGAATAGAACCTGCATGAACAGATCAGTGAGGATAGTAGAACCTCCAAAGTTAGGAGAACTGAAGGTTACAACGTGAAAGGAATAGATATTTTTCTTTTAAATAAAACAAAGGGAATGGAGCAATATGTCACATTAAAGAGAAAGTTGTTGTCTTTAAATGTCCATACAGAGCAAAGAAAGATAAAAAAACCGTAATTTAAAAACTCACCAGTTTTTGTGGGATGTGGATAGAAATCTGCAGAGCAGAAATTGGTGCTCTAATAACCGAAGACTAGTAAGTCAGTGATTTAAACTGCCTTTAAAGCAGTGACTCAGCATGAGGAAAAATCAGCGAGATGACAATATTTTCTTTTTTAAGATGTATTTATTATTTGTATGTGTATGGGTGCTTTGCCTGCATGTATGGCTGTGCACCATGTGTGTGAAATGCCCTAGGAGGCCAGAGGAGGTGTCAGACCCCCTGACTGTATTTACAGTCATTTGTGAGCCTCCAGGTGGGTTCTGGGAACCAAACCCAGGGCCTCTGTTGGAACTATTCATCAGTGAGCCATCTCTCCAGCGCCATGACCGTGTTTTCTACCTGTTGGAAACATGTAGGGGTCATCACAAACAGCCGTGTCAGGGGAGTCTTGTCTCAGTGTTTAGACGGTGGAAACCATGATTTAACCCTTGCGGTGCTAGCCACCGCCTTGGCTGCGTGTCTGTGGTATTCTCATCTGTGCCGGGCACTCTTTTAGTTTCCTGTGTTTTTTTTTTTTTTAAACCATCACAAATGTGCTGAGACCCTGCCCTCACTTGAGAGGCCCACCAATTCAGGTTTCATCAAACGTGTGTGCTTTGGCTAAGATCAGGCCGTGAGTGTGCCACCAAGGGCTTGGAGTCCAGTTCAGCGGGGCTTCCCACCTAGGTCGCTCACTCTCGGGCTTGCCGTTCAGGAACAGGCACGGTGTTTGCTTGTGATTCCTCTCCCTGTTAGCACTTCACAGTAATAAGACCACATCGGTACCTGGAAACCCAGACCATTTGGCATTAATGCCTTTAATTCCCACTGTCTCGCCCAGCTGTTGGCTCTATTATAACCCCCCCACCCCCATGGGTCTGCAGACAGCTGTTGTGAAATGTGGAAGGAGATGGTCTGAGGACCTGAGGAAGGATGAAGGAAGACCCAGTCAGTCAGGCCATCAAAGGAGGGCTTGCTTCCTGACCTTGGTACCCGGTAGCAGCTGACGCCACCAAGGGCATCTCTATCCATGGTGAAATGGCGGAGACCTTCAGCAGGCTTTAAACAGAAGCCCCCCGTTTATAATGCATAAACTCCCTTCTCAGACTGTGGGGACCGGGAGGGAGTTATCGAGGGCCTGAAATGATCATTTTGGTGAGTGACCGGTGCTCTTTTCTAAAAACAGCCAGAAGTTATTGATTGCGTAGTAAGGGTGCACTATATGTGCTCTAAAAATTCTCCTGATGACCTATATCATTCTTCATCTACCAAAGTAGCCTGGGGGGCTGAGGAGCATGTCCAGGGTCACACAGTGAGCAAGTGAGAGTGCTTGGATTTAGCCAAGGCCATGCTCTCTATATCACGTATCCTTTAAATCTTCCCCTGTGGTAAAAATGAAAATATTTCTCTTCAGTGTGGGAATGGAAGACAGATGTGTGAGTAACCTTGACTTTGGGCAATAGGTTTCAGGGGCATCTCATCCTGCCCCTACCTTACACAGCTATTTGCTCCCTTGTACCAGTGTGCCTTCCTTCTTCCGGGTCTTGCCTTGAGGCTTTTTGTCTTTTTAACTGTCCCTCCCCCACCCTGCCCTTGTGCTTAGATCGTGACTTTCCATTTGTTTGCCTCCCTCCCCCCATCACAGCCCCTCCTTCCAGTCCCACCACAGTGTTTGAATCCTTACCACAAACACCACAGTGTGACAATGGAAAGTGCAGGAAGCTGAGGCACCATGACCCTGACAAGTCCAAATAGTATTGTTTCCATTCCTTGAGGAAGCAGGGGAGGAGGAGAAAAGAAACGAAACTTTGTGCCTCCCTTCCTTTGTTCTTTGTGATCAGGGAAACCATCTTGCTGGAGGCCTCTGTCTGGCAATCTTCCCTGAGGTGGAGGAAAACCATTCCGTGACTTGGCTAACAAGGTGGAGGGTCCAGCCCAGTCAGGTTCAAGGTTAACAAAGTACTTTACACCCCACCAGCATGGCTTGGCGAAGGCACAGCCACGTCCCCTAAGAGGTGCATGGTGCTCCCGGGTTGTTCTTTCTTCCTGTTTGCTCAAGGAGGTGATCAAGTCTGTAGAAACTGCCCAAGAATAAGGAAACATTCTGCTGTTTTCCCAGAAGTTTCTGTGTCTTATCTTCTGGCAGTGATTAAGTATAACACGTTATCGTCTTAAATAGATTCTAGGGCAGGAAAAAATATCCCCAAATGGATAACGTTATTCTTTTTTTGTAGTGGTAATCTTATTTTTGGCAATTATACATCATGGAAGAGATGATGTACCCCAAAAAGTTTGTATTAAACTTATTAATTGTAGAGTGTCTAGTTGCCATTGGAATTTTAGAATAATTTTATGTAGTTACTCACGTTCTCTGAGTTTGTCACATCTGTGATTGGAGCACAGTACCCCTGAGTCCTCTATACAGCTGCTGTGGTACCCCCTGAGTCCTCTATACAGCGGCTACTGTGACCCCATGAGTCCTCTATACAGCGGCTGCTTTGGTACCTGTGAGTCCTCTATACAGCGGCTACTATGACCCCATGAGTCCTCTATACAGCGGCTGCTGTGGTACCCCATGAGTCCTCTACACAGTGGCTGCTTTGGTACCCCATGAGTCCTCTATACAGCTGCTGTGGTACCCCACGAGTCCTCTATACAGCGGCTACTATGACCCCATGAGTCCTCTATACAGCAGCTACTGTGGTCCCCCCTGAGTCCTCTATACAGCAGCTGCTGTGGTCCCCCCTGAGTCCTCTATACAGCAGCTGCTGTGGTACCCCATGAGTCCTCTACACAGTGGCTGCTTTGGTACCCTGTGGGTTTCCGCCCCCCACCCTGGTGACTGGGAAGTTGGGATTATTTTCCCATGCTCCTCTACCAAGGCACCTTGCTAGCCAGGTGTTACCAGGTACGACCTGTCCTTCCTGAGAAGTTGGTGGACAAAGCCTGTGTCACCTGACATGGCACGTGCCACTGTGCCGCGCTCCTCCCGTCTCTTCCTGTTCTTTCGTTAAACTACGCTCAAGTCCACTCATTGTTCGGCTCTCTCACCTCAAGACCTTTGCTTATAGTGTTGCTCCAGTTTCCATGCCACTGATTCCTCCTTATCCTTAAGATCTCAGCCCCTAGGGAGACCCTCCTGAAGCTTTGACCAGGTTCCCTCTAAAGGTCCCTGGACCCCCTATTGTGACATTTACCGCATAGTTAGTAAGTGGATATGGAAAATAAAGAGCGCTCAGTAATGCTAGCTTAGTTAATCACGTCGGTTCTCCCTGGGGTCTCTCCTGGAAGGAAAAGCCTTCGACTTGACCTTAGCAGGCTCCACACATGGGCATCTGATCATGTGTGTTCCTTTCCCCATAGGCTTTTGCTGTAGGCAGGGAAGGTGATTCTTGCCAAGAATGCCCGAGGTAGAAAGCACCACTCTGGTACCTCTGCCGTCAGGGTTGGCTGTTGTTGCTGGCCACCCATCTGGCATGTCTACTTAGAGTCACACCTCCTTTTAGGACAGAGGAGTCCTGCTCTGTAACCCACCAAAGAGTTGCTTTGGAAAAGAGGTATCAGTGTTCTCTTGAAAGTAGACTGTGGCACATCTCAGGCTTCCCACCTGGTCTCAGTACTCCAGTCTTCACACATTATTAAAGACTGTGTCTTCTGGGTAATACTCTAGTTTGGATTCCTCGGAATTGCTGTGTCTTAGTGTGTCCTTTGGGTGTGTGTGTGTGTGTGTGTGCATGTGTGTGTGTTTGTATGTGCTCATGGTCACAAGTGCATGTGCAGTATTAGTTCAAAGCTATGACCTTCTTCCAGCGGGTGTGGGGTCACAAATGTTGAGGCTCAGTTTGTCTCTATGATTGGTGGCAAATTCTAAGTTGACTTCCATGAGTTGATCTCACCAAGCCATTTATCCTTTTCGGTCCCATCCTTCTGTGACTTTTGGTAGGTCATCGTAATCATATTATCAGTTAGGTCTCTCCTGATGTATCTCAGAAGGTCCCATTGATGTGTCTGTCATTTGAAATCACAACTGACCAGTGTCAGAGAGATGCTGGTGTTTCCTGTCCCTTCTCCAGTTAGGGATCAGTGAGACTGAGTGAGCGAACTCTCCGAGTTGACAGGTGGTCCTGCTGCTGAGGAATTGTGTTTTCTCTTCTCCCTGCCCCTTCTTGTTCTGTGCACAGGGCCGAGTAACTTCTCCAGTTGAACAGACACACTTTCCTGTGCAGTCACGGCTGGTTCTCTCATCCTCCCGTTCAGTCCTGTGAGGTGTGGAGCCAGGCAGGGACGATGGAAAAGCTGCTGTCCCCTCTCCTCTGTCACATGTGCCATGTCACTTTCCTTCTCGGAATCTACCAGCCCCACATTTGTATCTACTGCTTGTTCTATGGAGAATGGAAAGTTTCTTCCCAGGCCTGGCAAACATAAGGCCACTGTGAGCCTCGGGCAAGGGTCCAGGCCTTTCCAGAAAGCCTCCTTCCCTGGCACACCGAGGAGCACTGCTGACGGAGGGCAAGGGTCTGCTTGTGTTTAGTTATGCTGTCTCTGCTGTTCTCTGACTTCCTCCTCCTCCTCCTCCTCCTCCTTTATTCCTCTTTTCTGTGAAAATGCTTTTCCTGTCTAAGATCACAGTGGATCCTCAACACCTCCTTGGGCTAGGCCATAGCAAGGTCACTGTTAGAGCAGATAGATGAGGAACTCACCATAGTGAGTTAAAAGTGTTAGACTACAGACAGAATGGGCATGAGTCTCATAGGGATCAAGGTCACCCCAAGGTTACTCTTTTTGTGGCTCTTCTGAATCTGTGACTTTTCTTGGACACTGACTACATAATATGCTTTGGGGAACTACTCACAAGTGTATACAGACATAAACCAAGACACGCATCTTATAATTGTTTCCAATCACAAGAACGTGAAAATTATTTAAATATCTTCCTGCCAGAGGAAGAATCCTTAGATTCTTAGAGGTGTACCCATGCAGTAGGACACAGTGTTCATGAGAAACCATAAGACAGTCTAGAGGCGGTGACTAGAAAGGTGTCTGTAACATACTGATAAGTGGAAAAAAAGTTGATTTATATTTGCATATCATGTATACTGAATATGTGTGTACAGCCACAGAAATGCCTGGAAGTATATACTATACACTAGTAACAAATCATGGGGATGGAAGGTGAAGTAGATATTTTGCTTTTTAGTTTATGTAGATTTGTGAGAATCACTATTTTACAATCTTATAATTTTAAAATAAGCAATTACTATCAGTTAGGCAGTAATTGATATGGTAATATCACTGACTTACCCATAAGATTTTTTTCTTTTCTTTATTTCCCTTTCCTTTCTTTCTCCGGACCCCTCCCCTTTGTATTGTTGAGAAAAGATTTCATTCTGTAACCCAGGCTGACCTGAAACTCACCCTGTAATCCAGACTGTCCTGGAACCCAGGCAGCCCTCCTGCCTCAGCCTCCAGAGTCCTGGAGTTACAGGCAAGTTTCACCTCATGGTTAGATCTTTTGACTTCTGTTGTGTGATGTGAAATTGCCGTGTGTGTGTGTGTGTGTGTGTGTGTGTGTGTGTGTGTGTCTGTCTGTGTCTGTGGTTTTCATCAGTCTCATTGGAAGACTGTATTCTCACTGAAATGGGAAGGGAGTTGTGATCAGTTCTCCTTTATTTTAAGAACCACAGAAGTGTTCTTCTGTAAGACTTTAGCTGATGTATGCAAAGGTCAGGTTTTCTGTGTTCTGGTGTCATCCGAACTATGTACCCCTCGTGGTTCTGGGTTTACTGCTATCCAAAGGAAGGGAAATCACTCACAAATTATATTTTTGTTACAAAAATTAAGCATTAGATGATAACTTGATTTTTTTCTTTTATTTATTCTTTGACAGTTTCATACATGTATATACTGTGTCTTTATCATACCCACCCTCCCGTCTCCCCTTCCACGCTTACCAAACACCTCCCAGCCCATACTCCTCTGGCTTTTTAATACTCTCCTTTTGTTCTTTAATATCCTACTAAGTCCAGTTAGTGGACTCCTGGAACATTAACTGCTGATAAGTGTTGAAAACTATGATATTTAAGTTTGATAACAAAAATGGAGCAATAGTTAATATAGTATGAGGGCCCTCGAAATATGAAGCCATTGAGCTCACTGTACTCATATTTCCTTCCTTCCTTCCTCCCTCCCTCCCTTCCTTCCTTCCTCCCTCCCTCCCTCCCTCCCTCCCTCCCTCCCTCCCTCCCTGTCTTTCTTTCTTTCTTTCTTTCTTTCTTTCTTTCTTTCTTTCTTTCTTTCTTTCTTTCTTTCTTTCCTTTCTTTCCTTTCTTTCCTTTCTTTCCTTTCTTTC
>CABHPP010124299.1:0-14206 GCA_902168425.1 Peromyscus attwateri
TTTTTTTTTTAACCTTAGCACAATACTACCCAAATAAAATCAGTCTTCCCTTTAAAAGCAGGGAAGGCTGTGATACAGATCCATGGTACAGCACAGACGTTATTAACATGTATGGGACTCTGGGTTCAATCCCCTGCACCATAAAACAAACAAACAAAAACAAAAAACACAAAGGACAAACTAAAGAGACAGAACACAGGTAAAGAATTTATCAAACCTGGTTGCTTAAATTTATGGTTTCACCGAGGAGGAAATGAATTCCAGTACCAAAGAAACAAATGGCTTTGAATTGGTTGGTAACTGACAGTAACGACCACAGTGGCCACTTGGATTTATTCATTGGCACTTTCCTCTAAGGCTCTCCGTGCTTTTCTGCACGCACTAACTTTCCCGAGGATATCTGCTAAGGGAAAGACATCTAGAACACAGGAATACTCAGAGTCCCCTGCTCAGCAGGCAATACAACACCTGCTGTTCCCTGCTCCTCCAGGACACCCTGTGAGGGGACAGCTCAGCCTCTGGCAGGGCAGGGACAACTCTGAAGGAGTCCTACGCTGGTCTCACATCTACGGCAGACAAGGGTCAGATCACACACAGGGCAAAGCGGAGTAAAATGGGTGAGAGCAAATATGAAAACCCAGGAACAGACAGGTTGGTAGGCCTTCAGAGAGAAATGCCATCTGAGCCCAGGGAGGCCACAGCAACTGAGTGTGTGGGCTGAGCACTTCATGAGCCCAGTCACCTCTACCCAAGGAGTCTATACATAAAGCCTTGTTGAACACCCTGTACAGGGCAAAAAATGTCTCAATAGTTAGGGTCACCTCATGAAGCTGACAGTGCTAGACTCCCAGAGGAAGAGAGGGGAGCTAGGATGAAGATGGGGGGCGGTTTGATGGCCATAAAGTAACTCCCTAAGATTCAGATGAAGTAAAACCACATCACCTAAGCTATTACTCCCTTTATTTTTAAAATTTTTATGTATAAGGGTGTTTTGCCTACATGTATGTCTGCACTATGTGTTCCTGGTCCCTTGGACCAAAAGGCATTGGATCCCTTGGAACTGGGGTTACAGATAATTGTGAATTGCCATGTGGGTGCTGAGAAACTAACCTGGGTCCTCTGGAAGAGCAGCCAGGGCTCTTAACTGCCAAGCTATCTATCTCTCAAGCTCAAATAGTATTCCTTTTAATTCAGTACAGATTCACAGCTGAGAGCTTTGCTCTGAGAAAATTAAACTTCAGAGAACATGGAGGCAACATAACCCAATTCCAGAATGCATCCAACCTGAGAAGGGCACCATACAGTCATTCATTAATGTTATCATTTATTCTTGAACATACAGGCTTTCTAACTCAGCGTTTATTCCCAAATCCTTTAACTGTTTTACAGACTAGAAAATAACTATTACTAAGTAAAATACTAGTAAAACCCCCGAAGAACAACAGAAGCCATTCACCTCAGGAACAACTCCTACTGTTGTTCCGAGTCGAGCACACACGGATTTGAAGGGAAGTACTCTGTAATGACTCAGAGCCATGATATGTGAGGCATTCCTAAGACCAAAAGAAAAGCACGGGCTGCTGCAGGCTCAGTTCTCAAATATGTACACGTCTAACCAATCAGCAATTTTGTGTTACTTTTGATGAACAAAATTACCCTCCATGAAGTAGTTGTATCACCGATACATTAGGCCACAGCCCTCCTTTTCAAAGGTAGTTTAACAAGTTTAAAAAATACACTAAATACAGGCTCCCTTCTGCAGACAACAGACAGATGCACTGAAGCTTGCTATCTGGAGTCAATGTCGTTGATACTTAGGACCCGACTAGAGCAAAAATTTTGCATTAGAACTTTCTGAAGCTCATTACTATGTGGCCAGGTACGTATTTTTCAACACTAACTATGCAGATCACATAGTCTCAAAAACACATAGGCTTTCTCTCTGTGTAGACTTGTGTTCTGTTACGTTACTGTTTGCTTGTTTTGGAGACCCGAGTGACAGTGATAGCAGGGACAACTTTAATGCTGGACGAGGCCTGGCGAGTTCACCTAGGACTTTAACACAGTCATTGGTTCCGTCTATTGAGGGATCTCTGCCTGGCGGTGATCTCTCTTAGGAAGGGTGTGCGCACTAGGAAGTTTGACATGATTTTTAATTGCAAACTACCCATATGGGTTTAATGAACTTTTTTGTGGTTGTTGTTTTAAAACTAACAAACAAACAAAAAATGAAAAGAAGTAAAATTTTCTTCTCCAAGTGGACAAAGACTTGGGCCGTCTCCTGGCCCTCTCCTGCATTGTTTTTAGTAACGTGGAAACTGATTGGGTGACAATCCCCGAGATTAAAATCACTTGTGAATATTGTATTGCTCCACTGCTCTCACGGTCATTTTGGCATGTGGGCCCCACAGTGCTGCTGCTGCTGCTTCTGCCGCCGCCGCCGCCGCCGCCTTCACCGGCTAATGAAACCTAGCCTCGGAGCAGCTGCCTGAATCTATGTCAAACTGCATCTGGCATCCATCTATCTTCCAGCCACCGAAATTCACCTCTGAAATCATACAGAGCAGTGAGAGCTTGCTCCCCAGCCACAACACACCAGCCTTTGTTTAATCAAGCCTGAGAAGCAATTTTACACTCATGTTTTGTTATTTTATTTTAAATTTGCTACATATTTTAGAATGGTGGCTTTTGAGAGGATTAGGGAAAGCTGTTTTAAGTACAGACACTGCCGAGACCTGGAGACGTTCTGTAAACGTTTCCTAGCCCATCACGGGCACAGCTTTGGCTGAAGCAGAGTGCTGAAGGGTTTGCCAGTAGACACAACGCTGTTGGCGGGTCCCAGACCAGGAGGCGAGGCTGCTTACAATTCTTGAGTGGTCACGGTTGTTAAGTACACCGCACCACAGAACCTCCCAGGCCTCCAGGCATCCTCCCTATCAGCTCTGTGGCATTAGCAGAAATGCTGTTTTAGCAAGAAAATTATTGACGTGCACTGGAGACATTGTTTTCAAAAACCATTATTTGAGAGAATAGTTTTCCTTAGTGTACACACATTATTTTAAAATATAGTATTTAAATGATATACTCTTGTGAGCATGCTAACACTGTAGTGCAGCACTGAGGAAGCAGAGGCGAGAATACCCCAAGTTCAAGGTCTTCTAACACTTTAGTTGGCTCATTGTAATAACTGGTTCTCTCCTGATGATAACGGCTGGTATATTCAGGGACATATTTTCTTTAATTGTGATGATTACAGTATGAGCTACAAAGGAGTGTAAGAAACATGCACCAAAGAATCTACAAGGAGACTGAAGTCACCACAGATGATGCCTGAAACTGACCTGGGACAGAAATAATGGGGAAAAATTTTTTTTTCTTATTTATTTACTTTTGCTTCCTGAGTGCTAGGATTAAAGGCATGCACCACCATGCCTGGCTTCCTTACACTTTTTAAATATGCACTGGGGATTGAACTCAGGTCCTTGGAACATGCTATTCAAGTGCTCTGCTGCTGAGCTATACCCTCAGTCCAGCTCTACACTTTCAGAAAACTCTGGGTTAATTGCAGGTACTATTTCAAGATTTTTGTCAGTCTATAATTTAGTGACAGACATTTCTTATACACTAGGATACACTGTCCATTTCTGGACCTTTTTTTTATGACCCAAACAGAAATTCTATACTGACTGAACTACCCCTCTCCGCCCTGTCCTGCCCCAGCCTCTTGTAGCCTGTCTGACTGGACTCTGTCTCTCTGGGCTTATTTTAGGCACCTCACATGCCAACATATAATATTTGTCCTTTTATGTCTGGTTCCTCTCACTTGGGATGTTTTCCAGATTCATAAATGCTGTGCCATTATATTTTTTTCTGTTTGTGTTTTGAGACAGGGTCTCATTTTGTAACCCAGGCTGGACTCAAACTCCTGGTGGTCCTCCTGCCTCAGCCTCCCAAAGGTTAGGATGATGAGTATACAACATCAGGTCTAGAAATCCCACCCCCCCCCCCCCCCCCATCTTATATTGTAGGGAAAGCCCACATTGTGTTTACCTACTCAATTCTGGATGAAGATTTGGGCTTTCTACCTTCTGGTTATTGAGGATGGCGGCGGCGGCGGCGGCGGCGGCGGCGGCGGCGGCGGCGCACGCCTTTAATCCCAGCACTTGGGAGGCAGAGCCAGGTGGATCTTTGTGAGTTCGAGGCCAGCCTGGTCTACAGAGTGAGGCGCAAAGCTACACAGAGAAACCCTGTCTCAAAAAACCAACAAAAAAACAAAAAACAAATCCTTCATTTTGTCCTTTTAATAGATCATACATCTCAGTAGTGAGTAAAGTACTCCCCTGTGTTCTGGAGGCCACCAGTCGCTTCCCTTTGCTGATTCAACGGCCGGGTCTCAGAGCTCACCTGACCTACGCAGCTCCCCACTCCCTCCTCCATGAACACTTTGTCCACATGGCTTCCTGTAGCACGAATCTTAAAGGTACTTATTAATAAAATCAAACCTGAGGCCAGTTATTAGGGTGAATGCTGGACGATCAGAGAAGCAGAACAAGCCACAGCTACCTCACCTCGCCAGTTCCTCAGCTGATCCTGTTTCCTCAGACTGGATGCCTCTGAGTCCTCATCCAAATGAATCTCAGCTGAACTGTGCTGCTCGAAAGCCTGAAAGCTTAACCAGCCAAAATGCTTCTAGTTCCTGGTCTTCATGCCTTATATACTTTTCTGCTTTCTGCCATCACTCCCTGGGATTAAAGGCTCACTTCCTGGGATTAAAGGCGTGTGTCACCATGCCTGGCTGTTTCCAATGTGGCCTTGAACTCACAGAGATCCAGAGGGATTTCTGCCTCTGGAGCGCTAGGATTAAAGGTGTGAGTGCCACTGCCTATCCTCTATGTTTAATATTGTGGCTGTTCTGTTCTGTGAGCCCAGATAAGTTTATTAGGGTGCACAATATTTTGGGGAACACAATACCACCACAGCTTCCAGGACTGTTCACCCCTGGGTTTCTTCCCTTTTCTCTAGTCCACACTTCCCAGTCTCCCCCAGCAGGCTCCTTTCCCTTCTCTGGCCTCTGAAATGGTCCCAGTGGCTCAGTTCTTGGTCTCTTCACTAAACTTCATTCATTCAGTCTCAGCTTAAACACAACTTTCAAATGTGTATCTCCAGCTTGTATTCATCCCTCTGAACTCCAGACTTGAATTTTCAATTGGAAATGTGGACATCTAGAATTCAACATCCTTCTCCCACTTCCCTTCAGAGCTGCATTATTGATGCTTATTCCTTCCTAGCAAATGCACTTTCTAGCAAGTCCCCAGCTCCAAACACCTTGGAGTTGCCATCATTTTCCTCATCCAATCTGACAGGAAATCCTATTCTCATCTCACCCCCACCATCCCATCCCATCTACCCACTCACCCCCCCCCCCCCCCCCCCCCCCACCTATCCATTTGTCCCAGGGCTGAGAGGCAGAGAAGAGGTAGAAGGCTTGCTCAGTATGTACAAGGCCCAGGCTCCAGCCCACCGCCACAGCACACAAAACAACCACCTGAACATGGATGGATCACTCAACTACACTCCAGCACCGCCCTCTCTGCGTCACTGTCACTTCTTATGCCAGGAGCATCGAGGCAGCTTCTCAAGGTTGTGCTTTCCCGTGTCCCCGAGTTTCATCGTATTTTTGACTATGTGTGTGTGTGTGCAAGGGAGTGTGTATGTGAATGCAGATGTCCACGGGTGCCAGAAGAGGGTTCCGATCCTCTGCGGTTAGAACTACAGGTGGCTGTGAGCCACCCATTTTGGGTGCTAGGAATGGGTTCTCTGCAAGACCAGTATGCAATCTTAACTGCAGAGCCCTCTCCAGCCGGGATTGTTTTCTCTCCTCCTCTTCACCATTGGTCCTCAAGTGCCTCATCTCAATACAGCCAGAATGATCCTGTTTAATTTTACCTTTTAGACTTCATGTGTTGGAGTGTTTTGCACACGACATATGTGCATCATGTATGCCTGCTGCCCTTGGAGGTCAAAAGAGGGTACTGGATCCCTTGGAACTGGATTTTGGGATAGTTGTGAACCACCATGTTGTTCTGGGAACCCAAGACCTCTGCTATAACAACCAGTGCTCTTAAATGCTGAGCTATCTCTCCAGCCCCCAGAATTGCCCTTTTCAATAGGTTGGGTCATGGCATTCTTCTATTCCAAATCCAACAATGACCTCCCATTTCAATCTGTAAAAGATAAAAGGCTCAACACCTTCTCCACTCTTAGTGCCCCTGGAACCCCATCACAAATTGCTCTCCTTACTCATTCTTATCCTACCAACACCTTCTTTCCTTTCCTAGTCCTTGAAAGTTTATGTGGGCAGCTTATTCCTCCTTGGAACTTTCCTCCTCCAGGTCTATATTGATCATAGCTACATTACAGTTCTCTAGAGTAACAGAACTTATAGATGAATCTCTCTCTCATATATATAAAATAAAGGGATTTACTGGAATGACTTACAGGCTGCAGTTCAGCTAATCCAACAATGGCTGGCTGTGAATGGAAAGTCCAAGAATCCAGTAGTTGCTCAATCCACAAGGCTGGGTGTCTCTGCTGGTCTTCAGTATATGCTGGAATCCCAAAGAAGTAGGCTTCAATGCCAGTGAAGGAATGGATGTGTTAGCAAGGCAGGAACAAGCAGGCAAAGAGCAAAAGCTTCCTTCTTCCATGTCCTTATATTGGCTTCCAGCAGAGTGCAGTGGCCCAGATTAAAGGTGTGCCTTCCCTCCTCAAGATCCAGATCAAAGGTATCTTCCTAACTCAAAACTCCAGACTAGAGGTGGATTCACCCATTTCAAACTAAGCAAAAATAATCTCTCACAAGTGTGACCTCCATTTCTGTATTGTAGTTCATTCCAGATATAGTCAAGTTGACAATCAAGAATGGCCATCACAAGTCCACCCCTTATCAACTTGACACAATCATATCTCCTTATGTCATGATTAATTTCCAAATGAAAACAACAATCAGGTCATAATAATACCTAACATGATATAACTATCCCATGTACAATCGTAGACACATTACATATTTAATCAGGTCATTATTATGCCTAATATGATATAACTGTCCCTCACACAACTGCAAGTGCATTATAAATTTAGAAAAGGTGGCAATGTCCATTGGGAGACATTCCTTTAGTATCTCAAACTTAAATATGATAACCATTGATGTTCTCTTAACTGATGTTCCATCACAATGGCCAGCTCCCTTTCTTCCTTCAGGACTTGGGATAAATGCTCCTGCTCTGTCTTCAAACCCTACTTAAACTTGCAATTCACTGCTGTTGTAGTTCTTGTCCTAGCTTTACCCCCTAAACATTGCTTTAATTTTTTTCCTCAAAGTACCTACATCTCCTAGCAATTTAATGCACTATGATTATTATTTTCTGCTTCAGTTAAACTACAGGCAGTGGTGGCACATTCCTTTAATCCCAGCACTCAGGAGACAGGGGCAAGTGGATCTCTGTGAGTTCAAGGCCAGCCTGATCTACAAATCAGAGTCCCAGGACAGCCAGGGCTGTTACACAGAGAAACCCTGTCTTGAAAACAAACAAAAAACTACAGGCTTCATGGAGACAGGAATATTTCCCTCAGATTGTTTTAAATTTTATTTACGCTGTTTTTGATTCCATGTAAGGTGGATATAATCTTGTCATTTTACGGTTTCTTACTGAAATTTTATACACAAAACAAAAATTTCCCTAAAACATTTATTTATTCATTTATTGATTTTATGTGTACGCATGTTTTGCCTGCAGAGGTCAGAAGAGGGTACCTCCTAAAATTGGAGGTACAGAGAGTTGTGAACCACCATGTGGTGCTGAGGACTGAATTGGGGTCCTCTACAAAAACAGGTGCCATCTCTCCAGCCCCTCCCTCAGACTGGGTTTATGTTTTGTTTTGCTTTTTTTTAGTTTTTCAAGAGAGGGTTTCTCTGTTGCAGCCTTGGCTGTCTTGGGACTCACTATCTAGATCAGGCTGGCCTTGAACTCAGAGATCCCCCTGCCTCTGCCTCCCAAGCACTGGGATTAAAGGTGTGCGACACCACCTAGCCTTTTTTTAAAAATAATTTATTTAATTTTATTTTATGTGCATTGGTGTGAGGGTGTCAGGTCCCCTGGAACTGGAGTTGTAGACAGCTGTGAGCTGCCATGTGGGTGCTGGGAATTGAACCTGGGCCCTCTGGAATAGCAGCCAGTGCTCTTAACCACTGTGCCATCTCTCCAGCCCTTTTTTTTTTTTTTTTTAAACTAAATATTTCTAGCTGCTACAGACTAGATCAGCACTGTTCTGGCATACTGTCAGCCATGGCTTGTAGAATGAGTCGATTAAGACCCCTGCTGCTGTTCCCTAAGCACCTCGTCATCTTCTCCAGGTACCTCACACTCAGGCACTAGATTAGCTGCTGGAAAATGGAGACCCCTCTTCTCACCTCCCACCCCACCCCCATCCTCAGAGTTCACAGCCTAGTGGAGTTCTACAGCGTTTATAATTTAAAGTTGTATTTCAGTTTGAGATTGTATTTCTACGTGCACTCGTAACAATCCTAAGAGACCCAATCTACTCTTTCCCAGCTTCCTCCAATGGTGATTAACTTGCACACCTACAGCACAGGATCCTAACACTTATGTAAGATACATAACTGTGCCACTGTTACACAAATCTCTTGGGCCGCCATTTTACAATCACAACCACTGTCCTCCTTCATACTTTCCTTAAACCCTGGGATCGAATCTGCCATCCCTTTCTGATTCAATCATTTAAAACAATGCTGTATACATGGACTAATGCGGTATGCAGCTCCTCTGGCCTGGCTTGTTTCACTCAGCGCAGTTCATCCAGCTGCGGTCTGAGCCATGAGCTAGCCCCTTCTTCACTGAATTGTGCTTTGATCACTTATTCAATGAAGAGATTCTGAACTGGCTGGGAACATCACCACGTCACTGTGGAATTTGTGTCTGGGTTTTTGTTTCTCTGGAATAAATGCCCCCAGTGTACAACAACTGAGTCGTGTGGCCGTGGCATATTTAGTTTAAGAAAATGATAATCTGCTGAGGTGTTCCCCAGAGCACCTACCCATCCTACATGTCCTAGCAGCCTAGTGGATCTGTGAGTTTCTTGGCACCCATGCCAGCAGTTAGCATTTTCACAGTTTTTGATCTTAGCCATTTTCATAGCCTAAAATAAAAAGTTCATGGACCAAAGGATTGGTCCCTAAGCATTGAATCTAATTAACAAGAGGTGACTGGGCCATGAGAGCTCTTACCTAAGTAATGGTTTCATCATCTGATGGCAATATTAGGAAGTAAAACCTTTTGGAGGTGGGACCTAGATGGAGGAAGGAGTCATGCGGGACTTCCCTTGAATGGTATATGCTATTCCAGGCTCTTCTTTCTCTCAGCTTTGTGACCATGTGAACATCTCCATGATGTTCAACTCACCACAGCTCAAACACAACAGAGGAGGTGGACGGGTTGAAACCTTCAAAGCTTCCTCAAGTTCTTTCCTGGGCCATGTGTCACAACAATGAAGACTCTGATGTGTGTGTGTGTGTGTGTGTGTGTGTGTGTGTGTGTGTGTATACATACACACACACACTCTTATACATACATATATTATATATACATAATATAATGTATCATTAATATGTATGTTATATATAATACAATGTTACTATTAATATAATAGATATCTATTATATAATATATATTCCATATATACACATATATTCCTCTCATCTTAATTTGTATTTTCCTAACAGGGTTATAGACAGCATCTTTAATGAAGTCTTTCTCTCTTCATGCCTTTTACTATCTTGCATTTAGTTTTTTTTTAACAGTTGGGGTTTATAGCTTTTTTTTTTTTTTTTTAAATGTTTCAGGTGGGAACACAAAAATTCATGCTAAGTAAGAACTCTACCATTGAACTACATCTCCCATCCCCAGTGCTGAATTTTGGCCATTTTTGTTTTGTTTTGTTTTTGGTTTTTTAAGACAGGATTTCTCTGTGTAGTTTTGTGCCTTTCCTGAATCTCACTCTGTAGACCAGGCAGGCCTTGAACTCACAAAGATCCGCCTGCCTCTGCCTCCCTAGTGCTGGGATTAAAGGCGTGCGCCACCACTGCCTGGCTGTTTTGTTTGTTTGTTTGTTTGCTTTGTTTTTTCCAAGATATGGTTTCTCTATGTAGCCTTAGTTGTCCTTGGCTGTCCTGGAACTCACTCTGTAGACCAGGCTGACCCTGAACTCACAAAGATCTGCCTGCCTCTGCCTCTGCCTCCGAGTACTGGGATTAAAGGCGTGCCCCACTAATGCCCCAACGACACTCTTTATGTACCCTAAATAGTAGCCCACAGTCAGGTAAATGTTTCCAAATATTTTCCCACCTGTAGCGTTCCCAATCCCTTAACAAAGCCTTTCATGTAGTAAACTTAAACTTGGATGGACTAATTTTTTTGTAGCGGTGTTTCCTGTTATTGATGGTGTTGTACATGCATGATAGAACTCACTTTGTGATGGACCCAAATCTCAAATGGATGAGAGCTTGCCGCAGGTATGAATGCGAAAGAATATTCGAAGTTAACATCTGTAAAACTAGATAGGATGCAGGTGGACTTCAAGGTGTGAAAACAAGAGAACACTTTGATAACCACATCTCCAACAATACTGCCTGAAACCAAATGAGTTCTGCTCCTTAAGAGGATGATGAGGTGCAGGTGGGGGTAACTGCTCTGTGATTACAATCTGTAATGTTTGGAATTAACAGATATAAACACCTCCTTTAAAAACAAAGAACTCACTAGTACCCCAGAAATGGGCTTTGGAAAGCATCTTCCTACAGGAACAGCGTGGAAGTAATAATAAGGATGAGGAATACCGTGAGGAGAGGGACCGCTCCTTTACTTGACAGCATTTTTATACAATGTTCTACACAAATGATCCTGGCTAATTGATGAAGCTTAACTCCAAAGTTTAGAGTGCCAAAATCCTTTTTCTTTCAACCACAGTGGAGAGAGTTCTCCATCATCATCATCAGTCAACGTCAGCATTTTCCTGTGTGGTACAAAGCCTCCAGGCCCCCACCAGGTCCCAGGACTCCTGCCCCTGTATCACACTCCTCTACGCTGCCAGCTTGCCTTTGCCTCAGTCTTTTGTTCGTCTATACTGGCTACTGGACGTTCTGCCCTCAGTTTTCATGGCTGCTGGGGTGCCTGCCTTTCCCTAGGCTTCCTCTCAGTCTCTAGAGGTTTGTGAAACTCCATAACCTAGTTAGTGACCACCTGTGTTAGTTAAGCTCGTCAGCTCTGGGGCTGGAGACATGACTCAATGGTTAAGAGCACTGGCTGCTCTTCCAAAGGACCCACGTTCGATTCCCAGCACCCATGTGGCAGCTCGCAATCATTTCAAATTCCAGTCCCTGTGAACTCAACACCCTTCTGGCTCCTGCAGGTACCAGGCACACACATGGTGCCCTTATAGACATGCAGGCAAAACATCCATACACATCAAAATAAATTTTAAAAACAAAACCCAAACAAAAAAACGAGTAAGCAGCTCTGAGTGGGGACAGGATCTGCTCGGCTGTGGGCGGACTACATCACGTGCAACCGTGTGGTTCGCACTCTTGTGCTACCGAAAGCTCCGGCAGACACTCCTGACTTCCCCTTCAACACCTGCACTCCTTTCTTCCACTATAAAATGGGTTCGAGTCCAGTGCTGCTCAGACGACATTTCCTAGCCTCTTTGGTGGCTGGGCGCAACATGTGGCAATGTTTTGGTACCTAGGATACAAGAGCTGCTACTTCTGGCCCCATCCCACCCACCTTCTCAGTTTCTCCTAACTGCAATTTTGTTTGAGATGGGATCTCGTTTCATTCATTCCTGACTGGCTTCAAACTCCAAAAGTCAAGCAGCCCTCCTGCCTCAGCCTGGACTCCAGGTCCTGGCACCCCCATCCCCAGCAGCTGTTTAGTGAGTCTGAGTCACCCTGGACAGAGGAGGGAGACAGAGAGTGAGAGGACAGTGTGGTGCACTGCCACCCAGTCTTTCATCCACTTCATCTCTGAGTATCACTAGTATTTTCAAGATACCTCAGAGTCAGTAGTACAAATTAAATCTAAATTAAAACACATATTATACAGAACTTTCTGAGAGAAACATGGTACGCAGGCTCTAAGATGAATCCCAATTACTCCTGCCTTCGTATTCACTTTCTTGTGGAATCCCCTTCCTTTGGGTATAACTTTTTTCATTTTAACAGCTGTGATAAAGGGATCTTGCTTTCAAGATGAGGCTCACGACTGTGGCTTTCATCTCGTGTGCCTTCTCTTACTCTCTAGCTTGCTCTGATGGAAGCCAGCTGCACACTGAGCGGCTCTAGATCCGCGTTCATATTAAGGAGCTCCGTCCAACTGCCCTTAAGGAACTGGAACCTGCTCCTGATCTGGTCATTCTAGCCTTTAAACAAGACTGTGTCCCTTGTCTGACACAGACACACCTATGACACAAGTGTCCAAGAAGGCCACACTTAAGTTCTTCTTTCAATGTTCATTTGTATTATTTTATTTACATGTATGTGTCTGTGTGTGTAAGCCATGTGTGTGCCTGCTGAGACCAGAAGAGGGTGTTGGATTCCCTGGAGCTAAAGTTACACAGGGTTATGAGCCACCATGTGGGTTCTGGGAACCAAACCCAGGTCCTCTGGAAGAACAGCAAGTACTCTTAACCACTGAGCCATCTTTCTAGCCCTGAGACTTGAATTCTTGATAAATAAATGTTTATTGTTTTAAGTTAATTTGTTATATAGCAAAAGATAACACAAATATTACAAAAACTAATACCAGTGGTAAGAGATTACTATTTTGGAAAGGTATATATACATTTCATTTAAAGATTTTTTTTCAATTTTTAAAAAATACTGGAAACTTAGAAGAAATGTATGTGTGATAATAAAAGAAACACAAAGCTCTCAGGCAGAAAGGTTGGAAGTTCAAGGCCAGTCTAAGCCACATAGTGAGATCCTGTCTCTGAAGAGTTAATACACTATCTGGAGTGTGATAATAGCTTTGTATATGAGCTGCTGGTACAGAAAAGGCATTAGTAGTATTATTACCCGGTGATGAACTCTGAATGCTGCAATGTGGACGTGCCAGGCTGGATGTGTGCACTGTGCAATAATGACAGGATGGTTCTGGGGGTACCCAACTGCTTGGCTTGGAGGCCTGCTCCCCAGGAAGGAATTCATGCAGGCACTGTAAACCCGGTCAAAAGCCATGGTCCAGAGGTCATAGGCCGGAGGAGGAAATCTACTACTATCGTGTTTGCTAAATAGATATGTTGTCTAAATGCTTACCCCTCAACCTTGGCCAGAAGAGCGTCTTCTGCATTAGCAGCAGGTAATGTGGAGACTCACAACTGGTCAAGGTGCTGAGACTCAGTGACTGTGGAGTGCCCAGCTCTAAACGGACATCTGTATCAACCCTACAGGGCTGAGGGACATCCTGTAAGAGGAGGCAGAGAGAAGAGAAGGGCTGGGGGCTGGGAGAAGCGCTGCAAAACGCTGTCTTCCGCACAAGATGCGCACGAGATCAAGCCAATATCGAGCAGGCGGCATGAACAGGACTCAGTGGGCTACCCTCCCACCTCCAAAAGAGAGAGGACGTGTTAGAGGGGTGTCCAGAGGGAGTGAGAGGAAAAGATGAGGCAGCTAGGACCAAGATACTTTGTATATATGATCTGAAAAAAGAATGTTTACAGCTACAATTTCTACACCAGCAACAGGTCTTTGAAAGTTGCTCAAATAATTCATCTTATTTTAATCTTTTGGACCAAGGACTTCATTTCAAAGTAATAGCCTATATTATATAATTATAAAGATTTCATACTCTTTTCAATCAAAATAAAATAGCATCTTGATTATAACTGAATGGAATTCTGTGAGATTTACAAAATGCTGTAAAACTCATGAGAGGGATAAATAACAACAACCACATTTCTCAATGCTTTAGATTTGGGGGCATTTAACACCAGCAAATTAACTGTTTGTATCTTCAGTCTCCAAACAGACTCTTACACATTCCCAATACGTGTGTGTGTGTGTGTGTGTGTGTGTGTGTGTGTGTGTGTGTGAGAGAGAGAGAGAGAGAGAGAGAGAGAGAGAGAGAGAGAG
>CABHPP010124299.1:14216-25216 GCA_902168425.1 Peromyscus attwateri
GAGAGAGAGAGAGAGAGAGAGAGAGAGAGAGAGAGAGAGAGAGAGAGAGAGAGGGAGAGAGAGAGAGAGAGAGACAGAGACAGACAGACAGACAGACAGACAGAGAGAGGGGGAGTTCCTTCAGGTTGATTTCTTTAAAGCTCGAACGAGCAGAGCAGCATTTTTTTTAAGTTTCATTGAGAAAGAATTCATACTGTACAATCCATCCACATGACTCATCCAACTCCAAGGCTTTCACAATATTGGCGGGGTTGAAAAGCCATCTTTGCGCTTGATGTTTAGGCAGAACGTGATAGAGCGGAGCCGGAGTGGGGGTGGCAGGGGTGTGTGTACAGAAATCCCTCCCCTTTTCAGAGGTAAAAATCTCTTCCAAAGTTAACCTGCAGAACTTTCCTCCTGGGGTCCTTCTTGGTCTTTATTCCAAATGACTGCCCTGCACCTTCCTCAGGTCTTGGAAAGAATGACCTCTAAAAGCACACAGATTCCCACGGTGCCTCTGCGTCTCGTGCAAAGTGCCAGAAGGGACCTAAGTGTGCAGAGATGGTGGCCCGTCAGGGCCCCTGGCGATGGAAACTTCTGCCGGGGACTATTCAGGGCTCCTGCTTTGGAATTTCCTGCTACAACACAGAGGAAGTTGTAAGACCTGTTGTGGTTTAGCTGATCCAGTGAACAAATGTATCTTGATACCAGCCATGTTCCCATTATTCTGCTAAGTACAAAGGCAATGTACAATCCAGAAAAAAACAGAAAAAGTACATGTGTGATGAGCTCCCAGTATATGCTAGACACTAGTGTGTGAGATGAACTCCTGGTGTAGACTAGACACTAAAACAAGCAAACTTCTGGGCCTGGCCTGAGAAACCCACAGAAGGGAGAGGACACAAGCTGCCTCTAGGTGAGGGGCAGCTCTGTCACGTAAGGGACAGTTCCTACCACAATCACCACTGCATTCCAACACCAGCACGAGCTGAGCGTCCGTCCCCACCCTCCTCTTAAGCAATGTGACCTAGTAAGAGTTAGCCTGTGAGTCTCCACAGAATTACCAAACTACACTGGAAATATTTTCTTCATCTTTTATCTGCAGGATTGATGACTGCTCTCTGTGAACTCGACAATATGAATTTCTTAGTTCTACATTAAATTTAAGTGCTAGAACTAATTTCACTATTTATGGCCCACTATATGCAAAGGTATTTTACTGGAAATTGAACAGATTTCAAAAAATTCATTTGAAAGATGCCATTTGTCAAGTAAGCCTTGATAAGAAAATTAAGGTCATAGCTCCCCACCATAAATGCCAGGGTGTGCGCGCGCGCACACACACACACACACACACACACACACACACACACACAGAGGCAAGATTAGTACTGAGAAGAAAAATTCAAGCCTTACTGGGACTAGGAGACCCTTAAGACTAATATAACAAGGCAGAGGCAGCAGGGTGGGGAGGGCGAGGCACAAACTAAGAATGACCTGAGAAATGAAAAAATTCATTATTACAAAATTACAAAAAAAAAGAAGCACCGAACCTCCACCAATATAAACGGCTCAAGAGGGAACAACCAAACTGGAAGTTACAGGACCTTTTAGAAAAGATTTGTTTTCACTACTTTTAATTATGTGCATGTGCATGCAAGTGTGTGCTGGTGCCCAAGGTAGCCCGAGGCATCAGATCCCCTTGGGTCCCCTAGAGCTGGAGTTACAGGTGGTTGCTAGCTGCCAGCCCCCTCCCCGCCCACCCCGGGTGCTGGACCCACTCCTCTAGGTACTCTCAGCCACTGAGCCCAGCTCCAGCTCCTGCCATAGCACCCGCCAGTCACCAAGTTCAATCCACACTCAAGGAGAGAATTCTACTTCTTAAAAAAGGTGTAAAACAATCTGAGGACATATTCTTTGAAGTACTATAATCATTATAAAATGTCCTTCTTATTCCTGGTAATATTTTTTTTATTCCGAATCTACTTTCTCTACATTGATAAAGTCATCGATGTTTCTTTCTGATTAGTGTGTATAGTTTATTTTTCTCTATTCTCACAACTTTTAACCTGTCTCTATATGATAAATGCACAGATAACATAATTGTAGATAGTATTCCTTTGGGCTCTGCTTATGGGTGACAGACACTTGGGTCTGGCCTCCCCACCCCCACGCTGGCTCCCTGAGCATCTACAGTTAGTGTGTTTACTGGTGTGGGTGGATTCAGGTCTAGCACCTTGCTATTTGTTTTCTTTTTTCTTCCTTCTCAGAAGGAAGAACAAAATTGTCTTTTGTTTATTTTTTCTTCTCTTTTTGGACTGAGTATTTTATTTTTCTATTTGCATATCAGTTATTTTATTAGTGCTTACAATATACATTTTAATTTAAAATTTGTATTGTATTTGTGCATGTATGTGCGTGTGCATATACAGTTGCATTTGTGAGTGAATGCCATGTATATATGGATATCCAGAGGCACCAGCAAAGGGCACTGGATCCTTAAGTAGCTGGAGTTAGAGGAAGTTGTAAGCCATTTGATGTGGATGCTGGGAAGTGAACCCAGGGCCTCTGTAAGAGCAGGAAGCAGTCAACCACTGAGCGGCCTTTCCAGCCTCACACATTTTAAACTGAGGATATAACCTTCAAAGAATACCAAGACCACTCTGGATACATTTGAGATTGTTCCTGGTCTACTGGTTCCATTTTTTTTTCATTTCCATGTAATTTCTAAATACCATAATACAATGCTATTATATTTAACTATTTTAAGATTTATATTTAAGTGTGTGTGTGTGTATACACAAGTGCATGTGTGGCTATGTGCAAGTGAATGTCAAGTGCACAAAGGCAGAGGCCTTAGATGCCCTGGAGCTGAGTTATGGAGGACTGTGAGCTGCCTGATGTGGTGCAGAGCACTGAACTCAGATCCTTTCTCGAGCAGAAGGCACCCTTCACCACTGAGACATCCCTCCAGTGCTGTGTTCTAGAATGGAGTCTTTCACATTTATTTAGATATTCACCGCTTCCGGTGCTATTATTCTTTGTCTGCGTCTAAGTTTCCATCTGGGCTCTTGTTTCAACTTGAGGACTTCCTTTATCCTTCCTGATGTGCAGGTCTGCTGCTCGCTCAGCTTTCTGTGTTGAAACGGCACGGTGTATCTTCATTTCCGAGGGCTTTCACCTCATCTGTGGTTTCCCGCCGGCTTTCCTCCAACATCTTGAACACGTACTTCTGCTGTCTTAATTCTACAGTCTTCTGCCTCACGGTTCCTGATAGGGAGTATTAACTCTCTAGATGGAACTTTTTATGCTTTTTATTTGACATTTCTGTCAATATCATGGCCTTTTTCTTTTCTTTTTTTAAAGTAGATGTGGTTACAATGTAGTTTTGTGTTATTCTCTTTCGGTTCACAGAGCTTCTGATTTTCATCAAATTTGAGTACTTCGAGTCTCATTTTATTCCATTTATGTTTGCCCTTAGACTGTGTCCTGGGTCACTTAAGGGCTTCCCTGTCGCTGAGATTCTCTGTCCATTTCTTTTACAGCCATGTTCCCCCATGTACCACACTGACAAGTCCACTGATCTTCCGCTACGTTTCTCATCTGCTGTGATGCCCAGTCAGTGATGTTTTCATTTCAGATGCTGTGTTTTCCAGCTTTAGAAAGTCTGGTTTAAATGTACTTATATGTTCATGTCTTTATCTTAAACCCTTGATCACGCTCATATAGTAGTGGTCCTGCTAGTTAGTCACTTCCAGGCCTCTTTACAGCGACCAATGTCTGTCTGTCTGTCTCTCTGTCTCTCTGTCTCTCTCTCTCTCTGTCTCTCTCTCTCTCTGTCTCTCTCTCTGTTTTTATCTCCATAGACATAGATTTTTTTATATTTATATCCACAGACAATTGCCACTCTCAACTGAATCAGAGAAGTCTCTCTTCCCAATAAACTGTTAATGAATGCAGACTCACGGCTGCACAGAGTGCTGAGAATAAATCATGGATGGGTACTCAGTCCTAAACCAAGCATTTGTTACATCCCCACCAAAGTTCAAGGAAAATTGCAGGGGGGGGGGGGGCCGGGGGGGGGGGAGGCAGGTTGAGAGAAAGGCTGCAAAATGTTATCTTTTGGAAATACACAGCCATTACAGTCATAAACGCAACAACTAGAGATGTAGTGGGTCTGTAAAACACGATGTCCATTAACAGACTGCTAAGCATGGGGAGGGCCAGGCATGGCAGCACAGGCCTTTAATCCCAGCACTAAGAAGGCAGAGACCAGTCTGGTCTACACAGCAAGCTGCAGACCAGCCAAGTGAAACTGTATCTACAAACAAACCCCCCAAAATAAATAAAAGAATGGAGGGCGGACTCAGGGTCACTACCCCCACTGCTGAACTCTTTCCTACAGGAGATTCAGGCAAAGGGGCGTCACTACCCTTAGCTGCTGTGCCCAATGGCAGCCACACCAGGCTGTAATCCAGGGTTACATGGACGGCCCTAGTTACACTAAATGGGTCCGGAAACAAAACCACAAGTCACAAATCTGGGAAAGGAACCTCCAGGGAGGAAAGGAAGCTGGCAGTGGTGGAAGGGAAGTGAGGGGCTGGGAGGAGAGAATGACCAGAATGCCTTTCATACAGGTATGAAATTATCAAAGAACAAACAATCATTTTTTTTTAAGTTGACCAACATTTTAAGTCACCTGCAAATTAACTTGATCTTTTCCAGCTTGTTCTTAAATTCTGTTAGAGCGTCAGGGCGTCTCAACGTTGGCTCTACTGACATCTGAGGCCACACCATTCCTAGGGGCGACTCTGTGGAATGCAGCTGTTTCACAGCATTCCTGGCTTCTATCCCACATGGCAGCAGCAACCCCCAGTTGTGACAATACAGAATGTCTCCAGATACTGCCAAATGTCCCCTGGAGTCTCTCCTAGTTCTTTGTCCAGCATGCAGAGTCGAGTTAACACAGCAGGACTGGCCCTAATAAAAACTCTAGCACCAAGGCTCTGAAAAGCTTCACTAGTAGTCAACATTTCATACATACACATCGTCACAACTCGTTGCTAAGGAAATGAAGTGTTCTGCATCCTGTATGATGTCACTGGGAGGGGATTCTTAGAATCTTGTGCTCCTGACTTCACTCCACATGCTTCTTCTTCCCTTTGCTGTTTTTTTTTTTTTTTTTTGCTTTGTGTCCTTCCACTGGATTACATCGTAGCCATAAGTGTGACTGTATGTTAGGTCCTATGAGCTCTCCCAGTATATGACCAAATTCAGGTGCTCTGAGACCCACTCACACACTGGCCATACAAGTTTAACTGAAGGTACACCCAGCTTGGGGTTCTCCTGACTTAAGGGACCCTATGTAGATATGTGGGGCTCTTTTTCTGCATGGTTCCGTCCTCTCTGGCATCTGCCCTCACATACACCAACCTCTTTAGTTTCACTGACCCCTAACTCTTTCTTCAGCTCAGGTACACTACAGATGGGTCATGCTCTAGCAGAACAATGGTGACCTCAGGACTCACTCTGTCAGACATTGGGTCCACGCTGCCTGATGTCTAGTATACGAAACAGTTCCTTCATGTATTTCTGTCCAGTTTTCTAGTTATCTGACTTATTTACTCAATGGTGATAGACAAAAAAAATCCTCACTGTAACATATTTTAGGGCCAGTGAGGATGGCTCAGTAGGTGGACACTTGCCACACACACCTGAGTGTGACCCCAGAGGCCAACTTGAAGGTGTAGAGAGCAGACTCTATAAAGCTGCCCTTCACATGAAACATTAGCATATGTGCAGAATAATAAAATTTTAAAAGATTTGTTTTTAATCGTGTGTCTGTGTACATGGGGGGCATGTACACGTGTGTGCTGGTACCCAAGGAGGACAGGTGTCGGGACTCCTGGAGCTGGAGTTACAGGTGGTTATAAGCTACCTGATGTGGGTACTGGGATTTAAACCTGGGTCCTCTGCTGTAGACGAATTTCTACACGGTCTTATTAAATAAAAAACACAGAGCCAGATATAGGGGTTAAAGCCTGAGAGAGATCAGAGGAATAGGAACAGCCACAAGCTAACCTCACCTCACTGATACCTCACCTTCCAAATGCGAGCGACTTCCTGTCTACCCATGCCTATAAGCCTTGCTGTTCTGCCATCTGATTTGCTCTTTCTGTCCAGCTACATCACTTCCTCTTCCTGCCCAGCTCTGTCACTTCCTGTCTGTCTGTACAGACCTCCATGGTTAATTAGTGTTGGAATTTAAGGCGTGTGCCACCACACATGGCTCTGTTTCCAGTGTGGCCTTGAACTCACAGAGATCCCGACAGATCCCTGCCTCCCAAGTGACAGGATTAAGGGCAAGTGCTGACGTTGCATGACTTTTGTGTTTAGTTATAATGGCTTGGTTTTTTCCTCTGATCTCCAGGCAAGCTTTATTTATTAAAGCACAAATAAAATATCACCACATTTCAGCACAAATAAAATATCACCACACTCTGCAAGAGCAGTAAGCACTTTTAACCTCTGAGTCATCTCTCTAACCCCTAAAATACAATTTAAATGTTAGTTTTAAACTAATCTGAGGTATTAAGTTTGTGTTCTTTTTTTGGTGTTTTTGGTTTTTTTGTTTGTTTGTTTGTTTGGTTTTGTTTTTTTGAGACAGGGTTTAACTGTGTGGCTTTGCGCCTTTCCTAGAACTCACTCTGTAGCCCAGGCTGGTCTCAAACTCATAGAGATCTGCCTGCATCTGCCTCCCAAGTGCTGGGATTAAAGGAAGTTTGTGTTCTTAATTCAGCAGCATTCCAACCAAGAAACATCTGAAAGGACCAGACACACTTCTTGGTCATTAACACTGGTTATTCCTGGTGTTACGGTTATCAGTGTTTCTTTTACTCAATCTTTCTCTTGATTTGGGCGGTTTCGGCCTTTGAAAGCCTTTGTTGTTTATTCTTTGTTTCTTTGTTGTTGTTTTGAGACTGAATTTCACCGTGTATCTCCGGCTGGCCTATAACTTCCTATGTAGATCAGGCTGGTCAGAACTCACAGAGATCCACCTGCCTCTGCCTCAAGAGAGTTGGGAGTAGCTGGGCAGTGGTGGCACACGCCTTTAATCTCAGCACTCGGAAGGCAGAGGCAGGAGGATCTCTGTGAGTTGGAGGCCAGCCTGGTCTACAGAGTGAGTTCCAGGACAGCCAGAGGTACACTGAGAAACCCTCTCTTCAAAAAAAACAAATAGTGTTGGGATTGAAGGGGTGCACCACCATGCCTGGCCTGGTGATTTCCTTCTTAGCCACATCTCTTTCTGTTAGATTTCGTCAACACTCCCTCACAGACCCATTTATCTGGATCTCATTTGTTCTAACATATTTAAGAAGCACTTACTAGGAGGTAGCCTGGTGTGGTGGTAAAGTGCCTGAGATCAAACTTTATTCCTCCTTTTACCAGCTCTGTGGCTACAGGTTCTTAAACTCTCCATGCCCAAGTTTCATCATCAGTTAATGGACAAAATGGTCCCTCTCTCACAGGGATCTGAACCCCGGTAGTGGAATTCTAGGGCAAGAGTAAACTGGCTCACCACAGCACAGTTGTTAAGAGCATAAACTCTGGAGTCACAAAGTCACAACTGTGCCCAGGGAGGCCAAGGAAGAGAGAACATTTAGATTGTGCAAATTTGACCTTGCTTTATCTCAAAGAGAGTAAGTTCCAAACTTCTCCACGCCATGGTACATAAAGAAAATGGAATCTGCACAGTAGACTGTAGTAGATAAATGCTGGGTAAGACAACTGAGGATGAGAGGAGCCAGGACCTAACTGCCCCCATCCCAAGAGTTCAGGGAATTGGATGCGAAGAGAGGAGGGGGCGGGGAGGCTGAAGTGGGATTCCAGTTTAGATGACTGCAGGACAGAGGGCAAGGTAGGGAGGACTTAGGAAAGGAAGGTAGGGGCCAAGGGGAGAGCCAAGAAGTCTGTCGGGACATACTGAGTCATCTGCCTGCCAGACGTTCAGAAGACATTTTGCAACACACTGCCTTGCCGGAGGTCTGGAGGAAGACCTACCATTTAATCTGACTCATCAACCAAAATCTTTGTTTTCTTACCTTAATTAATCATTACCTTTAGAGCTGTTTTCAAGCCCTGTCCCAGTGTCTTTCAGATACATGAAAATGACAGATAGTGTAGGGAACCGGGTCTATTGGTTTGAGGAGAGAGCAGAAGGGTTAGAAGAAGTTAGGGTGATGTTTATCAGACATTTAGAAAAGGTGACAAGAAATGCTTCTGGTGCACCCTTACAGGATCACAACTTAGCACACTGTTACAGGTGGGAAGGACCAGGGGGTGGTGAACACTGGACTTGCTCCGTGCTCAGGAAGTTAGGATGATGCAATTGTGCAACACTGAATTGCCCGGGGCCACTAGGATCAAGTGGCTAAAAGTGCACAACACTTCTGATTGCCTAGAATGAAGAAAACAACGTCTTTTTCCCTATGCATTAAAGCAACCCCTCGTTAACACGGACTTTCCTTCTCTTGTTACTAGTTCCAATGTGATGGATGACAGGAAGTAGTGTACGAGGAGAGAACATGATACCCTAAGAGAGGAAATTCTTTCAGAGATCTCCAGAGTTTGATATACTAACAACTGTGGTTCTGCCATGTGGAGACTATACCAACACTTAGATGATGTTTCCACAAGTGTACGCTGACTATCCTGTAATTAAACTACACCGAGCACTACAGTCAACACTGTAACGAGCTCACACTGTTGAACATTACCAAAGGGTGAGAGCCACTTGCTAATAACTACCATAAAAGGAACAGATGACTAAGCACAGAGAGGAAGTATGACTAAAAAGTCCCTCCATGTTTTGTGTGTGTGTGTGTAAGTCCCTGAATAACTAGGCATACCAAATGTGGTCTGTCATAAAATTATTTACTGCTAAATTTTGTACTTAGACAACAAATATAATGTTTGCCCAAACAAAACTAAAATTGTATAAATCATTCAGCTGCAAAGTGTCAAAACAATAAGTATACCATCAATAAGCAAAAGTGCTGATCAACCTACACAGACTGGGCTGCGCTGGGTCAACTCCAGAGGACTCCCTCACTTCAGAAGCAGAGACCACAGTACACAACTGCACACCAGGGCCCCATCTCACGGAACCTCAAGCACTGGGGAAACCCTGGCTGGGACATGGCAGCCTGCCTGCCTTTGGTCCCCAGAGAAGTTATACCACAGCTATCAAGAGAGTCTGAGGTCTGGGGCCACAGCTTGGTCAGAGCTCTTGTTCTTACCAGCCGAGGCCCAGCCTAGATCCTGGGATCCAAAACTAAACAAGTACGTGAACAAGCTACCCAAGGCCATGTTCGGAAATGCAGCCTGGCTTATTTGCTTGTTTTGTTTTTGTTTTTCAAGACAGGGTTTCCTGTGTAACAGTCCTGGCTGTCCTGGAACTGGCATTATAGACCAGGCTGTGGTCAAACTCACAGAGATCCGCCTGCCTCTGCCTCCCATGCTGGGACTAAAGGCATGCGCCACTACCGCCAACACGTTTGTTTGTGTGTGTGTGTGTGTGTGTGTGTGTGTGAGTTTTTTTTTGTTTTGTTTTGTTTTAAATACAACTATCTATGAATATCCTGGACCTCACAAAGGATATTCCAAGAAAGTGGTACTTTCCTCACAAATGTAACTTCAAATTATTGGGACAAGTTACTATTCTTATGTAACGATTTACCCTTACATTTTGAAGTTGTTATCACATCATTTCCCCACCAGGGGACACACTCAAGACCCTTGTTTGTTTCATGACAGCACGGTGTTTTCCTCATGTTTCTCTGCTTGCTACAGGACATTACTGACATTCATGAGAGGAAATATTCATAAGAGAGAGCAAGCGGTGACTCAAACAGGGGAATGGCCTAAAATGATTGTCGGACTACCTTGTCGCATATATAGAAGTGACTTTTTAAGGCATGTGATTGAGACTTTATTTTTTTTTCCTAGCTTTATATTTTTAGCTTTCTTAGTATATGCTACTATCTAGGCCTCTAACCATGTCTATATCAGATACCACACAGGATTCTAATAAAATTTACATCTTTACCATATATGAATTTTGCATATTAAGAATCCATGCTCGGGGTTGGGGATTTAGCTCAGTGGTAGAGCACTTGCCTACAAGGCCCTGGGTTCGGTCCTCAGCTCCAGAAAAAGAAAGGAAGAGAGAGAGAGAGAGAGAGAGAGAGAGAGAGAGAGAGAGAGAGAGAGAGAGAGAGAAAGAAAGAAAGAAAGAAAGAAAGAAAGAAAGAAAGAAAGAAAGAAAGAAAGAAAGAAAGAAAAAACAATCCATGCTCCCTGTGTACAATAAAAAGGCAGCTTTCTTTCATTTATTATAATTGATTATAACCCAGGCTGGCCTCAAACTCCTGATCCTCCTGACTCCACATCTTTAGCACATCCTACTGAAGTTTGCCACTACAACCTGCTCATTTATTATAATTGATTATAGAGAGTGAGACTTACTTGCCATATTGGCATTTTATTGACTGATCAGTTGATACTATTTTTTTTTAAGGTAGGCTCTCATGTAGCCTTATTGGCATTTTAGTATCCTTCCTCCTAGTGACTGATATATAGTAAGAAAAAAAAACAGATTTAACAAATACGTTTTGCAGCATTCTGCACAGCTGAGTGTAGAATCCAGTTAATTCTGCAAGTGTCACAGCACAGCATAGAGAACACTGACTGCTTTGCTGCACCTGGTCCCTTTCTTCCAGAAGAGCTCCCTATGCAGTGAAAATTCCTGCTCCTTCCCGTTTTTTCATTCCAGTTGATTCCACTCTCAATACCAGGGATGGCTATGTGACCCTGGCCTGGTCAATCCAAGCACTGCATGCCCCTTGCCATAATGATTGGTTCACTGATGCTTACATGCCCAAAACAGGTCAAAAGACTGAACACCAAGGTGTCTGCACACCCACTGCCTGGGATGTGCCCTCTAGAGACTGAACACCAAG
>CABHPP010124300.1:0-32478 GCA_902168425.1 Peromyscus attwateri
AAAAAAAAAAAATCTCATTCTCAATTAGAATGTACATGAATGAAAGACTCTTTGAGGCTGAAGCTGGCATTTGAGTAAGAAAATGCTATTAACATGCACAAATGCAGAGCCAATCCTAGGCATATTATCTTTTAATTTAATATCTCAGTTGGTAGAATGCTTCTTAACATACAAACAACTCTTATCAATTCTCAACTCTGTACAAACCAGATGTGGTGGTAAAAGCCATCAATTTCAACCCAGGATAAGTAGAGGAAGGAGAATCAGAAGTTCAAGGTTATTTTTGGTTACCTAGCTAGGTGTAGGTCATTCTGGGCTCCATGAGACCATGTCTCAAAATAAATGAAGAAAGCTGTTGCATTTTGTATGCTCTTCTTTTCATCTTTTAACTCATTTTCCCATAACCTTCTCATCTCTAACTAATGGGTTTGTGATAATAAATACCTTTTTAAAAATCTAGTAACTATACTCTGTTGTAGAACATTATTTTAAGGTGTATTACTTTTGTGTATGTTGCATTTGTTTAATTCTGTGAAACTGTGTTACTGTGTCTGTCTAAAACACCTGATGATCTAATAAAGAACTGAATGGCCAAGAGAAAGGCAGGAGAAAGGATAGGTGGGTCTTGCAGGCAGAGAGAATATATAGAAGGAGAGATCTGGGAGAAGAGAAGAAGTAGCCAGAGAAGGAGGAGGACCCGGGGACCAGCCACCCAGCTAACAGCAAACCACAGAGTAGGAAACAAAGAAAGGTATACAGGAATAGAAATGGAAAAGCCAAGAGGCAAAAGACAGATGGGTCAATTTAAAGTTAAGAAAAGCTGGCAAGAAACAAGCCAAGCTGAGGCTGGGCATTTATAATTAAGATAAGTCTCCATGTATGATTTATTTGGGAGCTGGCTGGTGGGACCCCCAAAGAATTAAAAACAACTAACAACAATGCTCCATGGCTACTGCTTAAGAAAGAAAGTGGGCAGCACGCATGGGTGGTTGGGAAATTGACAGGTCTACAGTCATCTGCTAGAGTAGTGGGCTGGTCCATATCATCTTGGAATCTCAAGAAATTCCTGAAGACATAAACCAGGAGCATTAAGAATGGATCAGGAGATGACACAGGCTGAGGCTTCTGAGGTGAGAAACTTTTAGATAGATAGGAATGGGGCAGGTGAGCCTGGGAAGGAAAGGTCATGTTGTGAACTAGGGCCTATGGGTCATGTGTCTGTTCTACTTGGGAGGAGAGACTGCTTGCCGTGTGTGAGAAGAGGGAGAAGTTAATGAGGTCTAGGACAAGCTCCTTCACTGAGGATCTTTGGATGTTGGCCTAAGAGTTGATCAAAGCTGGGAAGCAACCACTCTTTTATTGAGATATTACTGTGATCTCTGGAGGAAATTAAATACAGGATGGGGGCCTGTAAAGTTCATAGTGAGAGATGTGCAGGAAGCATGCTGCTGCAGTCCCAGAGAGATATGATGGGATGCATGCTGTGGCTATGGAGATGTGATGGAAGGGGAGGTCATAGGCTTGGATGTTTGGAGAGGTCGCTAGTTCTGGTATTATTCACTAGGTAGTATCTGAGAGTTGGTGTTGTTGATTTTTTTTCCCAAGCCAGGGTTAGTCTGTGTAGCTTTGGCTGTCTTGGAACTTACTCTGTAGACCAGGCTGGCCTCAAACTCACAGAGATCCACCTGCCTCTGCCCCTGAGTGCTGAGATTAAAGGCGTGAGCCACCACCACCTGGCTCCTGGAGGGACTCTTGAGCACCAGTTTAACTAGGGCTGTGATCTGGAAGTGATTCAAGCTGGACGTTAAGACCAGAAGAGGTTAGAAGTTAATGATGTGGTGGTAACTGGCTGTGTTTTCTTTTGGGGTCTCCTCACAGATAAGGAAAAGGACTGTTGTTTTCTGTTGCCTGTCATTTTTGTGAAGAGAATCTGTGTTGTATTGGTGAATCCCTCATACTCCTGGAGAAGGGGCTGAAGGAATTTTCTCATTTAATTGGTCAAGAAAGGATTTTGACAGCTGTCGAGTGTGGAAAACTGGCAGGTAGTTTATGGCTAGATCTGGGTTTTAAGAAGACCAGGGACAAGGGTTACAACACATGGAACTTATTTATGAGGTAATTCTTAGCCATGACTAAGAGCCTGTGCTCAAATGCCTGGGAAAGTTGAAAGAAAAAAGATCCCTGCAAAATAAATCATATCTGTTTGCAGATTTGCTGGGCGTGGGTAACTCTTGGTTGTTCATAGATTTCTGTAGTTCTCTTTTAGAGAGCCGAACTCTTCTCTTTTGATTACTTTTCCCTGTTTTATTTTTTAACAACACAGAAATTCAATCGGTTTGCTTATTCAATTAAGGAATTATTTATTTAGAAAGATTATTTTCTCTTCCCCATGGCCTCAAGAGATCTTTAAAATGTCTCCAAGCAGACACTGCAGGGGTAATTTATGGTCCAGATATGCTCTGTGCATGCACGTGTGCTCGGACACTGCCCTTGGGCATCTGTATCGACTTCTGGTGCTATAGTCTTTCTTAACTGTGAAGTTCTAATTACCAAGTTTCCTGTGTTTATGTCAAGAGAGTGTGTGACATAAACATCCCATGGAAGTGTTCTTTCAGGGAAACTGAACCAAGAATGGGCTGTATCCTTATGGTTGTTTTTAAGAAGCACTCCCTTATTCCCTAATTTCCCAAACTTTAATTGGTACAGTTGCCTATGGGAAATACTTCTTGAGGTGAATCGCTGTCAAGGAGTCTCCTTGACCTCCCTGGAGCCATGCAGATTCTCACCTCACTGATATTTTATTACAACTGCTTCATAAGCCAAGAAAAGTCATTATTATTCCACTCAGCTTGACTTTTTATCATGTATATAAACATGGCTTCAGCACCACACGAACCTGTATTTTGGAATGCACTCAGCAGGGCATGGCTTTCAAAATGATTTATGATGGGATAGAACAGATGTATTTCAAGGTTGAAAAGTTCTGACAGCAACATGTAAGCTCACCAATCAAGTCCCACAGTGTTCTTTTTTGCTTTTTAATTGTCACTATTATTAAATATTATGGTTTGGGCTATACTGATCCTTCATGTAATGGCATTAGGAAGCAGAATTTTGTTTTGGCCCTGCAGTACATTCTTTATTCTGAGAGGTATTCTAATGTACATTGCTAGGATGGTTAGCAGTTTAGAGTCTGACCCAGACTGACGTCCATCTCTAGCCTCACTGCATAAGAGGTATTAGCAACCTTTGGTAAATTATTTTATTTCTTTGGGTTTCAGCACTCTTATCTGTGAGATGGGAATAATAACTGTAGCTTTCTCATGGGGTTGCTATGAGGACAGAGGGGAAATCCTCTGTCTCATAGAAAGCTCAGGATGTTGCTGCCTGTAGACTCTAGAATCCTGTTGCAATTCCCCTGGTGGGAGCAGGCTGTTCAGTGGTTCCCTTTATGCTTTCCTGATGCTCTGGAACTGTCCTATCCACATATATATGTAGTATTTTTTTCAACCATTGTTTGTCATTTTAAGATTGGTATTTTTCCCAAGAAGTACTTATTTGGCTCCAGGCAGAGATGTGCTGGATAAGGTAAACCTTCGCCACAGAGGCACATGTGTACACCTTGTATGCATGTGATAAACCTGATGTGTAGCTCTTGCTGATTGCCATGGTGTAACATGTGCCCAAAGGTTCTTGAGCACATAAGCCTGTTGCAGCACATCCCCAGCCCAATGTAGCTCCCAGAATTTCCTGCATCACTCCTGTGGCAGGTCAGTTTCTCTTTTCTTTACATGCAACTCTATCCTGCTGGATTCCCATGTGTTTGGTGCACCTCTCTTTATTTCCATCCTCTCCTACTTCTGTAAAACTGCAATAAGTAGTTTAAGGATCTCTCCATACAGTGGGGTATCATTCATCTTTCTTGAGGTTTTAGCCATTCAAAATGACCCAAATATTATACAGTTGTGAGCAGAATATGCTAACTCCTAACTACTAAGATGGAATTGCTGCCACAACACTATGACTCTGGGGTTTAATTAATCAGTTTTCTTTCTCCCTTCAAGCTTGTGAAGACTGTCAGAAACTTGTTTAAAGTAATAAATTAGCAGCTTCAATCACACGAGCAGTTTTATGCCAAGGACATTCTTTGTGATGACTAGAAGGAAGGGCACAACTAATTGTCAAGAAGAAAGAGCAGTAAGACATTTTTCTTTTAACTAGGTGAGTGTGTAAAACACACAGAAAGAAATATTTTGGAGGCTGCAATGAGCTCATCTCAGGGTACACCGTGCTTCTGGGTTTTGAGGTCCAGAGATGGGTGGAGGTCTGATTTTTAGGAGCCTGGAGTGTTGATATCCCTGAGCTGGCTGTTATGGGGTTATCTTTGGCCTCCTCCTGTAGTATCAACAAGCAGACAACAACACTGAAATTTAATAGTGGCGCCACCAGAGGCACGCAGGCCCAACAGGGTTAGAAGTATGATAGATTTGGTTGATAACCTGGGAAAGAGTTGCAGTTTTTAACTGTAGAAAGTTAAATTTAGCTGGGCAGTGGTGGCACAGCCTTTAATCCCAGGCAGGTGGATCTCTGTGATTCCAAGGCTAGCCTGGTCTACAAAGAGAGTTCCAGAACAGCTAGGGCTGTTACACTGAGAAAATCTATCTTGAAAAACAACAACAACAACAACAAAAACGTCAAACAAATAACAAAAAGTAAAAAAGAAAAGAAAAGAAAGAAAATAGAAAGTGATATTGGTCAGTACCCTAGGGGTAAGCCCTGGAGTAGCCTCCCGACACTCACACCTTACCAGTGGCTTTTTCCTACAAGATGCTGAGGAGGAAGAACTGGGAAGCATTTGGAGCACAGCAGAGGAAGGATGTTGGTTTGTCATCCCAAAGAGGAGCTCTGGTGTGATCTCTCCCAGTGGTGAACACCCACTGGGAAAAGAGTCCATTATTATTGGGAAGGTTCTGTAGATGTTTTCAGCATTGATTGATTGCGCTGCATCCTCTCTGCAGTGAAGCTGCTTGAACCGGCTTCTTTGCATGGACTAGCTCTATTGATAATGTCACAGGACATTACTTTTATAGTGAGCTACATGCACTCATAGTTTCTTGTTGTAAATGGCATCATCTATTATAGCCTTCTCAAGCAGCTACTCTGGCTGTACTGTAGAGCATCTTTATAGATTTGCTTCAGATCTGTGAGTGGTTTGGGTCTGTGAAAGTCTGAGGTACTAACATCTTATTATTATTTAGAAAGTTGCAGGATAATGATGTGCAGTCATATCGTCAATGATGAACTGTGGCTAGAACCAATAACACTGGTTTTTAACCAGTTCCTGGGGGGAGGGGGAGAATAAAATTTAAGGAATCTTTAAGATTCTTTCATTCAATGACTCTTTTGTTACACTGACTGCGGTGGAAAGCAGGAACTCATGTAGTCTGACACTCCAAACTCTATAGAAACTTGTATCAGGTATGTGGAGGAAAGGAATAACGACATTTTTGGAGACTCTTTACTTCTAATCACATAAAAACAGCTGCAGCCTTTGCTTTTGAGTGATGTCTGGCAATCATGGTGGCTGAGTATCAGAATCCCTTCAAACAGCAAAAGAAAAACAAGAAACTCAACTGTTTGGTTTAATGTAATTTACCCCACAGTTACAGGACTCTGTAAAATTCAGCATGGCAGAGTGGATTTAGTAGGAAGAGTTATGATTTAATAGGAAGAGTTAATGCTTTATAAATCTTAATAAACTTGATAGGCATAAATATAAAGATTTAATTTCTGTAAGCAAGCTATGAAATGAAGTCCTGTTATCATCTTCATTAGACCGAGTTTGAGTAACTTGTTCAATATTACATAGTATCAGGGTATAGGCTGAGAACTGACTGAATTCACACAGGGCATGCTCCTGAGTCTTTTATCTGATTTGCTTCTCTTTTACTGAAAATAAGTTAAGTCATTCTTAAAATATTTTAAGTGTTAAATATGAGCCAATATCTATAAAGATAAAGCCAAGGTTTAGGTAATAAGTAAGGATTATAAATGAATTGTGTCAAAATTACCAAGTGAGATATTTTTTAAGACTTTAAATTATCACAAATATTTATCGAGAATATTAAGACTGCTCTTGTAGTGTTCCTAAAGTAGCCTCGCAAGGTCATACCGAATCAGACATTTCACAGATATGGGGTCTAGATCCACCTGAACTCTGTGACTTGATTGTACTCCCAGGCCGTATTTTCGTAGACCTTTACTTCCTTTCTTCTTCTCCTTTTTTTCCTCCCTTTGGTAAATATGGAAAGAAAGTTCTGTGTGAACCAACATTGCACTTCTCTAGATTAAGTAAAATAATGGTAAATTTTGCCCCCCAAATCACACCCTCCTTCACGAATGAACTAGTGGAGTGTTGCTGTGTTAACCACCATTTTTCTTTGCTCTGCAGTAGCAATGGTGTCTTTTAACTTTCCCAGGACTGTAATGTCTTCATTGCTTTATCTGTGGATTATGACAGAATTAGAAAGTTCCACCTATGTGATTGATGAGCATGCAGAATGGAGAACCCTGCCTTCCCTGGAGAGATGGGAAGACCAGGCTTAGAAGCAGCCAAAGCTGATTGTAAAGCCACGCAGCGCCCTTTAGTGTTGGCCTTTGCGTCTGAGTCTCTTGATTTAAATCCACATATTGTGAACAGCACAGTCAATGCTGGATGTAAAAGGATCACATGTTACAGTAGTTTAAAGGAAAACTTCTGCTCAAAGTTGTGAGCTGGTGTCAGTGCTCTGAATGGATAATGCTTGTTAAATTAGTATGAGTTTCAGTTCCATTTACTTCAAATAACCATCTTTTAACTAGTTGTAGAAATTAAGAAACTTCAGAGGATGGAGAGGCAAATATGTATTGAGAAACTGCCACGTGCTGAATTCATGTTAGTAATTTTAAAAACATGCTTATTTCTCCTGTGGCTTTTTGAACACCTTAAGTTGAAGAATGAGGAGTCTCAGTGTTACGAGTTTTTGTGCTGAGATGGGTCTGTCTACCTCTTGAGTTCTTGATACATTCCAGATGAGTTTTTACAAGTTTGATTTCACTCCTAGAAGAAAGTGGCTTTAATCTCTGTACTGTGGAGGTCTTCATGAGCATTTGGCATTCAAAGGGCATATACCCAAGCACTCCGTTGTTATCCCCACCACCCACTCCCTCTTTTGTTTAGTATCTTTTGCTTTAAAAATTATGAATACATATGTCTGTGTCTGTGTGAGTTTGTGTAAATGTGTGTGGGTGTCTGCAGAGAGCAGGAGAGGGTGTCGGATCCCCTGGAGTTGGAGTTACAGGTGGCTGTGATCCTCCTGGTGCTGGCGATGGGAATCAAATTGAGGTCCTCTGCAAGAGCTGCATAAGCTCTCCCCAGTTCCTTCTGCAGTTCTTCCACTGACACTGGTTTTTGCCCTTCAATTTTACTGTCACAGAACAAGATTGTGGAGCAGGGGAGAGGGAGATGGGACACATGCCAAAACAAAAGGAAAATGTGGACGGTCTTGAGACAGGAAAAGAAGCCTTCCCATGGTCTTTCTTTTCACGTTTTTATTTGGTTCCTGACTTCAAGCCCTGGGATGGTGCTGTGCTGCCCACTATCAGGGTGGGTCCTCCCTCCTTAGGCAATCCTCTCTGCATACATGATTTTGAAGTTGCACAGTTGAATAATGCCATGGTCATGCGAGGTAGCATCAGCATTTTGTTTTTGCCTTTGGGTACATTATCTTTGTGCATCCAGATTATGGAATTTAAAATAAAATTCGGGCTGGGTTGATGTCTGAATGGGTAAAGCACTTGTTACACACGCGTAACTACCTGAATTGGGATTCCCAGAATTTGTGTAAAGCTGGACTTGGTGGCACATATCTGTTATCTCAGCACTCCTATGGTGAGCTGGGCGGTAGAGACAGGAGATTTCCTACAACTTCATAGGCCAGCTAGTCAGTGTACACTGGCAGGAAAAAAAAGACCCTATCTCAACATCCAAGATTGTCCTGGTACATGTGTGTCCAAAGTGTACACACACACACACACACACACACACACACACACACATACATACACACACAATTTAGAAAAGTAAGTGTAACTCAACTCGAAGCTAACTGGAGTTATAAAAATAAATGAAATAATTAAAAATGAAAATCTTATATTGGCATTTTATATACGATTTTGAAACTTAGGGAAAAACAATGTGATCTCATACTTATAGAAGAGTTTTAACAAGAAAGCATGTGTTTAAGCTAGCATGTTTGAAAACTAGGTTTTCTCCTCATCAACTTTTCACTTGCATCAGATAGAACAGGTCGTTCCGTTCTTACCAAGCCATCACCGTGGGAGAACAGATCATTCATTCTGTTACTAGGCCCTTCTTCTCTTTCTTGCTTTTTTAAAGTTGTGTGGTGTTTGTGGTGTGTGTGTGTGTGTGTGTGTGTGTGTGTGTGTGTGTGTTTCAACATAGTATCATCCTTAGAAAGTTTTGTCTCTGTCCAGTTCCTGGCCCTCACATCTTACATACCCTTGTAGTATTCTTACCCATCCATGTTGGAAGAGTTTAGAGTTCAAATGACTCCCCTCTTGGAACATGGAGATAAAGCACTCTTTGTTGAAATGAAATCAAGTACTGTTTTAGTAAGTGTGGAAATACCATGAGAGCCTTCAGGCAAATCCCAAGTGCGAGGAAACTCATTAAGTAAGAGAAATCGAGCCTTATTTTATTTTGTACCTGTGGGACTGTAACAGCCTAGTGGCAGACAGAAGAGCTGTGCCAATTTTAGGATGATGCTCAAACTGGTGATGTTACACCCATGTAATTAAAGGTATTTGTAAATTTAATTTAATACCCAAGATGCTGTTTTCTTAGTTAAAACTTAGAAGAAATATAAACATTCAATCTACAGTTTCAATAAAATAAGTATTTATTTTCATATTACCCCCATTGTTGTTAGTGTTAAATGAAATCATACAGAAAACATACTCCCTCATCAGGATAAAAAATATAATACAAAATGTAAGATGTTTTTATAGAAACAGAGAACAAAAACTGCATTCAGTAAGCTGAAGGAGGAGACCATTTTTGTATTATTGGCATGAAATTGTACAGAATTTAATATATGTGCATTTTTATTTTCAGATTCAAAATGCTAATGATGTATTAATTGCACCCCTTGAGAAATTTCGAAAAGAGCAGATCGGCGCAGCTAAAGTAAGTGTGACTTTTCCCTCTGCTTAGCAAGTCTCCTGGTGATTAAAGGTGGTATGACATCAGATGTTAAAAGTCTCATGATGGTTAAAGGTGGTATGACATTAGATGCTAAAAGTCTCCTGATGCTTAAAGGTGGTATGACATTAGATGCTAAAAGTCTCCTGATGGTTAAAGGTGGTATGACATTAGATGCTAACGTTGTGAAATCAGAACAACCTTTTAAAATATTTTGTGTGTTTAAAATGACATCATTTTAAACTTTTTCCTTTCTTTTTTTTTTTAAAAGAGCCTATTACAAAGCTGGAATTCTTTTAAAAAATAAATGATATTATTCTTCTCCTGTGTGTTCCACGGCTTCCTCCTCTATTGAGTGGTGGGAATGTACTCTTCTGAGGAGAGGCTGAGAATGAGAGCTTGTAAAATTAAAAGAAGCACTGTTCTTACTGGAAATAAAATAAAAATTAGGTTTACTGTGTACTGATAATTCCATCAATAATTTTAAAAGAACTTTTATTATTCTTTGTAATGTTTTTCATGACGAAGGTTTTGTGGGAAAAACTTTAAATATATTTGACAGAAAGCCTTTGCATTACTCTTCATTTATTATGGGCCAGCTAAATTTTCTCTGAGCTTAATTTTGAAATTGACTTGAATTTACTCTCTTTAGTTTTTATTTTACATATTTACTTATTGTTTATTGATTTGTGTATGTTCACACACACATGCTATAGTGAGCTTGTGGAGGTCTGAGGACATCTTGCAGGAGCTGCTTCTCTTGTTCTACTGTGTGGGTCCCGGTATTGAACTCAGATAGTCAGTCTTGTCAGCAGGTGCCTTTATGTGATGATACATCTCACCTGATCCACTATCTTAGACTTACATTTTCCTCACTTGCTCAACATCATGTCCACACCGCAAATGTGAGGGTTTTACAATAGAAACCACCGTCTTTCACCCTCGCTCTTTTTTGTGAACTTTATTCTTTGACAATGTCAGATGTGTGTATGATGTTACTCTCTCCTGCTCCCCCTGAGCTCTTCAGCACGTCCCTCTCCTACATCTACCTGTGTTAGACTTCGATGTAGTCAATCAATGACTAATTATAATTAACCTTAATAATACCTTCCACAAGTTGGTCCCTTGCTATATTTTACTCCCAACATGGGTGTTAGCTTGCCTTCCTCTGAATGAACCTGAGTGTTGCATGAAATCTAATAGGTCTTATAGTAAAAGACCTATAGTCAAATATTGGGGTAAATGTTAAAAGATCAGAGAGACAAAGAAACAAGCCACTAGAGAAACTTCTCACCACTACCAAATCCTCAGGCCAAATGGAAGGCGAGATCCTATATCCATGAATCCTCTGACTGAAAGCCTCTGAGTCCTCAGCTGAAAGGGCTTAGTTCCTGTCTCCTCACACCTCATATGCCTTTCTCTGCCCAGACATTTCTCTTCCTTCCTAGTGCTGGGATTAATGGCGTGTATGCTTCCCAAATACTGGTAGCAAAGGCATGAGATCTCAAGTGCTGAGATTAAAGGCGTGTGACTCCCAAGTACTGGGATTGAAGGTATGTGCCACCACTGCCTGGCTCTGTTTCTCCCCTAGACTGAATCAATCTCATGTAGTTCAGGGTGGCTTTGAACTCACAGAGATCCAGACAGATCTCTGCCTCCAGAGTGCTAAGATTAAAGGTGTGTGCCACCACTGCCTGTCCTCTCTGTTTAATCTAGTGGCTGGCTCTGTCCTCTGATCCTCTGGCAACCTTTATTTGATACACAATATATCACCACACCTGAGTGTCCATACTGTTGCTCAGTTCTTTCCCTCTCTCTGGACTATTGCTTACCCTCTCCATTTTGAAGTCCTACTAATGACTTATGTCATGTGGCAGCTTCAGGCAGCAGACTTCCTCACTCAGGCCCCTTTCCAATGCTCTTTTTTCATCTACAAGTGACATTTTCCCTTTTCATAGGTCTGTGTATTTCTTAACCCTGTTTCCCATAATAAGTCATCACTGTTTGTCTTAAATTAGAGAATTGTGTGCACTTCTCCACCAATTTAAAATAGATTTACATGAAGAATGAATCAGAACCCCTTCTGTTAATTAACTCAGCAAATATTTACTATTCTCATGGTTGCCTACATGGCACGTCTAGTACTTGATAAGATTAAGAAACACAGCTATAAACAGAGAGTCGTGTTCCTTACTCTATGTCCCTTACATCTTGGTGGACAGCAGACTCTAAAGCCATGGAGACTGCACTGAAGATTGTGACATGAAAGTTGGAGGATGGTGTGCAAGGTTGCTGTGAGTGACGTCAGTCGTGTGGACCTGAAGTAAAGCCGTCTTCCACTGCAAGCGCTCCCCTTCCTCCATGATGTTTCTGTAGCTGGATAAGGAGCCACATAAGGCATTCCCTCCTAGGTCTAACATATTTCACGTGTACCCAGTCCATCTTGCAAGAAGTAATTTCAGTTGTTGTGGATGGCTGCTTTCTCCCAGGAAGGCTGACATTAGCTGAGGCTGCAGATGCAGGAGCAGTAAAACTGCTGTTTTGTTTTTGAGCATGTCAATCACTGGACAGAACAACCGAGAGTACACAAGAGGATATTAGGATATCATACCACCATCCACTGGCTGGGATGTTAAATGTGAAGCCAGTGACTGTGAGTGGAAATGCTTGGTTGTCTATCATGCTGATTCTGTTTCATGTGCCTGGTGCTTTTACTTCTGAATTGCTAAGGGATCTTCAGGAAGGGGAAAAGTGAATTAAGAGGAAGTGTCCTTTTCTGAAGTGTATGGTATGTTAGTTTTCTTTTGGGAGTGTGCAGCAAGCATACATGGGGGTGTTTGTCTTATTTGTTGCTTCACTGCCTGTTTATTTGAAGACTCGTTTGGTATGTAAACCTAATTGTCCAAAAGACTCTGAAACTTTTCAGTCTGTCCAGTGGAATTTCCCACAAGCATTTGGGGTCAATTAACCAGCCAGGATGGGAAGCCCAGGATAGGACGAGCCTAGAATCTTGCATGGCAATCAGCTAACTCTCCACCCGCCCTCCCTCTCAACAGGAGTGGAAAATGCTGAATCAAGTGTCTTTGGTCTCACAGCCAGACAACACTGTTCAGCCCTGGCCACAGACTTTTATTCTGTCATGTGCTCTGTGGAGCTTTGAGACACCTGATCCTCCACTGTGGATAAGTGTGGCTCTTAGTGAGTTCCAGTTGTGGGAAGGAGACAGGCTGTGCTGAGAGAGGCATTTGAGAAGATTAATGATGGGTGATTGAACCAGAGGACAGGAGACCGGTCCTGCTCTTTTGAGTAGCTGGAGATTAGAAGCCTTATCTATAAACAGTTGTCATGGATGTATTTATTGGAATGCTCTTGGTCTGATAGTATATGAAGAATTGAGTTCTATTGTAAGCCAGACCTCTTACACATGTCAGTACACTGGATTGAATGTTTGGTTTAATTTATCTCTTGACATTGTTGATTTAAATTCTGCAAACATGGACTGAAAGTAGGTATTCAGAACAATTACCATGGGTGAGAATTCCCAGTGTGTGAATATATCTAGAATAGTGTTCTTACAGAGCAAGCTGAATCATAGCTTTTGATAGCATTTTTGGAATACAGTGACACATGTATGTCCTTGACTGTGCTGGAAATCTCCTTGCTTCCAGAGGAAATGGAGTGAGGCAAAGCCACAGCCTCCCTTCCATCCTTGTTCCTGTGTAGAGCCTGACTGTGAGGTGGGCTGTGCGAGCTCTGCACCTCTTTTCCTTTCTCCTCTGACAGCATCTTGCTGTGCTTTCCAGACTGGCCTGGTACCCAATTTGGGGTCCAGGCAGACCATGAACTCCATAAGTTTCCTTGCTTCCTCCTAAGGGCTGGCATGACAGGAATCTGCCACAGCATACGGATGCACCTGAGTTTTAGTCAACAACAACAACAACATATTTCAGGAAATAGAATGGATAGCTATAATTGTCACACATTATGGAAATGGAAATGACATTGAGCACCTCCATGTTGATGCAGTGAAGATAAAAATTTTATTTCTGACACCAGAAGTGTTTTGACTCTTCTAGGCTCCCGTACTGCTCTTCAGAAAATTCCTTTGTGAGATATTCAATTTTCTTTATTATTAGCAGATAGATGATTATGCATCTTAATTACAAAAACATTTTAGGTGTGGCCAAACCTACTCATGTCAAACCCAGCTAGTTAATATGATTCTCTTGTGGGTCTCTGGGATTCTCAGCACACAGTAGGTGCTCAACACTGACTTTTTTTTTCTAGTTAAAAGCAACTTGAGAAATACTGGCCATAAAAGTTGGAAGCTGTTTTCATTTTTGTGAGAAATGCTTTTTAAGACATTGGTTTTTATTTTTGAAAGCTTTTAATGGAAATCATGTGAACATTTTTCTGTGATTTTAAAAGAGAAACAAACAATGCAGCAGTAGTCACTGCAAAGCTTGACTCTGTTCTCTTACACTGATTTCATGTTGAAGGCTGTAACAGAGCACAGACATCCCTTTGTTCTGCCTGGAGTAGGGTGTACTTCGGCCTCTGAACATTTGCTTATTATTTTTAAATGTGCCGTGCACATGTTGCTTTACTTTGTAGCATCGAGAAGAAAAATCCAGGCAGAACTGTCAGAATTCTGTTACAGCCACAGAATCCCTCTCTGATGAAATGGCTTCTATCTCCTGTGTTGTCTTGTGTATATCAACAACTTTAGAGGATTTTGGAGAATTGTAGATGTTCTGAATGATAAAGCTTTTGTTCACCATTTGAGTTGTTTGTGCATCACAGTGGACGATCTGGGACATGAGATGAGATTAATCTGGAGAGGTGGTTTATGAGTCAGCATGTGGGTTCTGTAGATCACTTTTTACATTTTCTCCTGTAGTCAACAGGCCCCATAGATACTGGTCTTGGATGGCTATTCACGTTCTGTTTATGGCTGCCCAGTAGAGCATCCTCCAGCAATAAAATTGTGGTTGAATTCTCTAGGCAGATAATAAGCCATTTGATAGCATTTTTGTTTTTAATTATATGAATGAGTGTGGGTCTGTGTGTACGTATGTGCATGTAAGTGTAAGTGCCAAAGGAGGACAGAATCATATCCGAGGGAGCTGGAGTTAGAGATGGTTGTGAGTCACCTGGCATGATCCTCTCCCTGTCTTAGCCATTGAGTCATCTCTCCAGTTCCAGTCGTATCTTTTGTCAGGGGAGCATACTCCGAGTGTGAGGCTGCAGAGGTTTGATTGTTAGTGTCTGACAATATTTTTTGACAATAGCAATAGTTACCCTTTGCTGTAATTAACCGATCATTCCCCTGAGCGCTTTGACTGTCACTCCTCACAGTCAGCATCATAAATAGAAAACTGTTAGACTCTTTGTAGACACTGCAGCTGAAGAATGGAGACATTAAGCAAAGGGACTGAGGTGGAGTCAGATTTCAAGCAAAGATGAGGAAAAGCACATGATTGTTCAATAGCAATACCATATTTGGCACATGCTATGGTGTGGCCCTTCGTCACCTATTTGACCACATGTGGCAGCTCCGACCCCAGAACTTCTCACAGCCCTTGGTGGTAACAGGGGACAAAGACATCTGCAGGACCACAGCTGCAGGAGGTCCACGAACCCAGACATGGCCCTTGGCAGCAGCCTAGAACCTGATGACACTATGGCCCCAGGTGGAAAGATATGGAACACTTCACGAATTTGTGTGGCATCCTTGCACAGGGACCATGCTAATCTTCTTTGTATTGAACTCAAACCCTAGCTAATGAAAAATTAACCGACAATAATTATCTTCTGAACTCTAATTTGCTTCTACATAGTAAGTACCAAGATGTCCACTGCTTTTATTTTAGAGTTGATGATAGGTGTTGCCATCACGTAGGTTTTCATTATAACAAAGCCCCTTTGTCCAATTAAACAGGTCAGCATGGAGATTACTTCATCTCATTTTGTATCCTAGAAGAGCCAAACCTGTGTTGATTATAGAATGTTGATAAAGTGTGTTTCTCAGGGGTGCCATGGATGGACATTACTTGTGATTGACATACTGCACAATTTGCAAAGCCCGATTGTGTATAGCAGTTTTACAGCACAAGCTGCCATCACTTTCAGATGACCCCCCTGAATCTCCAAAAGAATAAGAGGTGTTGCCAGTAACCCAGAGGTGGCCGTGTCCCCTAGCTGGGACTCGCATCCAGACCTTTTGGTACCTAATTCAGCAATCTTGGTGCGATACTCTCTCTGCCTCTTTCAGGACAATGTAGAGTTGTCTTGGTAGTTGGTAGTGTGTTTACACATCTGTGCAATGCCTTCTGAGGGATCAGCTTTGATGAGCCCCATCACGACCACTAAAACCAGCCAGACGACATCACCTGAAGACAAAGTTGTCTCTGTGTTAGACAAGCAGCACCATTCAAAGACTGCGCAGAGGCTGAAGAGATGGCAGCATTTCGAGCCTTTGCTGCTGTTGCGGAGGACCTGGATTCCCAGTACCCGCCTCAGGTGGCTCACGACCTCCTGTGACTCCTGTCCCAAGCATCCAACATTCTCTTCCAGCCTACAAGACCACTGAGACACATGTGCTACAGATACATGCATGAAAGCCAACACACAAATACATAAAATAAAAATTAAAAAAGATACTATATCCTAATGTGTTGGATTTTTGTATTAGCCATTGACAAAGCAGGAACATCTGTGAGGCTAATGTTCTCAGTGGGTTATCACCCAAAGCCCCCTGCTGAACAATTTTCAACTTAAATGAGAAAGAACTTAGGTGCTCATAATTTAATTGAACCTAAATTATAGATGACATTACCACTCTTTTCCCTGTGAATGATGCTTTATGTCAGCAGCTGAATTCCAATACCTAGAAATGTTTTAAACATTCCCACCAGTTTTATTTTTGTTTTCCCTATGATACATTTTTAGGTCCAATACATATATTTTTAAATGCTAGAACTATTTCCACGTGCCATATATAAATTATAGTTGGCTATAATGGAGAGCCTTACTGACGTCATGGTGATATTTGTACTGTGAGATCTTCAGAAATACTGCCATATATTAAATTTATTTACATTCTTCAGTAAATGCTTGGATGGGAATCACACTTGTTTTCTTGTAATGAAGTCTTTTTTGGTAACAATCCTAGTTTTGGTAATTCTAAGGCAGAGATTTCTTAGTAAATGGTGACAAAAATTTAAATCTTTGTTTGTTTTGTTTTGAGACAGTGTCTCACCATGTACCTCTGGCTGGCCTAGAGTTCACCATGTAGATCAGGCTTGCCTCAAACTTGCAGCGATTGGACTGTGATTGCGTTCCAAGCGCTGAGATTCAAGGTGTGTACTACCATGCCTAGCCAAGCTTACATCTTTGCCTGAATGGGAACTAAACACTGCACAGATTTCCTTCTGGCCTCTGCATGCAAAGTTACACACGTACAATTACACACATTAGACCCATGTGTGCAGATACGAAAAAAAATAAACGAGAGTTCATGTACTGACATTTGTCACAGTGTTTAATGAAATAAAACTAGAATATTAGACACTTTTAAGTTAGGACCCCTTCATCCTTTGCTTAGCAGAGATTTTGTGAGATTCTTATAAAATTTTAGTTTCTTTATTCCAAAGTCCCGAGACCTTTTGGCAGATAGATGTGATCATGTCCAGGCTATCATTCTTTCCCAGTTTTGAGCCATTGGAAATTTGATTAGCATGCTGTCATCTATCCTAGACATTGAAACGTTCTGTTAGTAATGAGCTATTTTGTGCCAGACAAGTTCCTCAGCCCCAAGGATACATAGGCATCCCGTGTTGCTGTCCTCGATGTGCTTACTCTGACAACAACAACAAAATCAGAAACAAAGAGTTATGGTGGAGCGGACTATTTGCTAAACACAGAGGGAAGAACAAATCCCTTCTGCATGACCAGTGGAGGCTGGCAAAGGCCTGTGGGATGTTGGCATCTAGCAGGTGCAGGCGTCAGACTGGCAGAGTCCTGGGTGAGATCAAGCATGCTGGCATTTAGGAGGGAGCCATGGAAAGAACAGAATTTTCAAGGCAACCCTTAGTTTCAGTGAGTTTGAAGCCAACCTGGGCTATAGGAGTCTCTGTCTCAAAAACTACAGCAGAAACAAACAAAAATGCTGGAAGAAAATTTCCAGTCAGTGCAAAGGGGAACTAGTGTCTGAGGTAAAGCAGAGGACTGAGAATTGAGGGACTGTCGTGGCATAGAGCTTTTGTGGTGTGTCTGAGCAGCTTCCTGCACTACTGGCTTAATTAGAGCTTTTGTTCTTGTTTGTAAGTTTTAAAAATATGAACCACATTAAGCAATATGGTTTGCATCTCAATTTAGCAAGTATGTATGCTAACTGCATACTGCTGTTACTCCTTGGGATGGGCTTCTCTGTTGTACTCTTAGAAACTAAACCTTAGTGTCATGAAATCATGGAGTGACTAAGCCCTCGGCCAGAGCTCTTTGTGTGTGTGTGTGTGTGTGTGTGTGTGTGTGTGTGTGTGTGTGATGTAAATCAGTGAATGGGTGTGCATGTGCAGGTGGAAGGCCCCTCGGGCTTGTTTCAGGTCGTGGTTGTCCTTGCACTATCACTGCCCAGCTCCCAAGGAACCCCAGACTTCTGGGCTCCTCGGTCTCCTCTGCAGTTGACGTTGGTCTCAGGTCTCCTTAGCTTTCCCATCTCTGCATTGCCCAGGCAGCCTCTCTCGTCACTGTACTGCTCTGTGTGTCTGCAGAGGTTTCTACCATGCCATCGTTTCCTTTACGGTAACGAGTGCCTGAGCTCAGCCTCTCCCTTGTGATGTAGTTTGCTTTGTGCTTTTAGAGTTCATTTGTAGTCACTTTGCTCCTTTGCATTTGGTCCTTCAACAGGGATGTACCTATAACAAAGGCAGGTGACAGAGGAAGGTGCCCACTTCAATGTGTCCAGGAAGATGAGTTGGGGCAGGGTGGATAAGAAGAAAGGGGGAAAGGGTCTGCAGTCCCTTCAAAGACACACTTTTGTCTTTGAACAAAGTGACCCAAGTTCTTTTCACAAAACACACTTCCTAAAGGTTCACCTTCTCCCAGGAGTATGGTAGCAAATGTATCGGGGGTCTCTGAGAGACCTTCAGGATTGAAACTGTAGCTGCCTTTCTAAAAAGTATTGTACTATCTCTTGCTCCTTGAATCTGTTTAGCAAATTTGCAAAGGGAGTTTGACATATAGAGCATTTCTCTGTGTCCTCTGGGGTATGGTTATGGCTCTTCCTTTTCAGCCAGAGCAAATACCTCTGTGATAGACCCGAGATGGCTGCTCTCTCTTCTGCTCAGGGCAGCTTCCCCACCCTTGTAGAACTAAGGGTACAGTTGCTTCCTGTGATTATTCCAAATATGAATTTCATACTTTAAGGAAGGGGTTGAATGCTGTGGGGCAAACAAATTGCTTGTGTATGTAGGACACATGAGCTGTTAATAGTATGTTTCTCAATTTTGTTAAAATTTGAAGAACAATATTTTGTATCAGGTACAAATTACATGACAGTCAGATTTAGTACCCAGCAATGAAACCTTTTTTGGAATCCAGTATCAGGCATTCGTCTAAGTTTTTTCTAACTTTTCCCATTCCATCGGCCAAGTTGAGTACCTGTATAAGACAGCAGGTGGCCCACAAAGAACGAGATATTTACTCTCTGGCCCCTGACTGGGAAAAAAGAGCACATCTTAAAATAATTTTCAGTTTTCATTTCAGTAATACATCCAGACTTAACACTCTTGGTGATTGGCATCTGCATTTTTCTATTCTGTGTTGCTATAACAAAATACCTGAGGCTGTCTTACAAAAATAAAGAAGCTTACTGGGTTCATGATTCTGGTGTCTGAAAGTTCCAAAGGAGACTGTGCTGGGAGTCTCATTATGCCTACCTGGTTGTATCACAGCATGACAGATGGATGGATGGGGAACCAGACATGCACAGGAGGGATACTTGTGCAGAAAGGGAGCCAGAGAAAGGCAGGCGAGGCGCCTGTGCCACACTGGATGAGCTGTAACCACCAAAGTGCAAAGTCCTGCTCTCCTAACAGAGGGAACAGAACGCCATCCTTCCTGCCCCTTTGTGAGACAATCTTGTATAGCCCAGGCTGGCCTCAAGCTCACTATGTAGCCAAGGATGACCTTGAACTTCTGACTGATCTCCCTCTACCTCTGGAGTGCTAATGTCTGCCACCATGCCCAGTTTGTGCCTTTCTGGAGATTGAACCCAGGACATCCTTGGTCAAGCACTCTACCCATTAAGCTACATTCTCAGCCCCATTAATTCCTTTAAAGACCTAATCACCTCCCACCCTTTTAAATGTTCTACCCTCCTCTCTCAACTCCACCAGACTGGAACCCAGCTTTCCACACAAGCACCTTTGAACAATATGCACTGTACTTAAACCACAACAGTTTTATGCCTAGGAACCACAGCATTTCTATAAAGATAAACTTGGGTGTGACTTTGCACATTGGTGGTTACAACTTGTATTTGTAACACAAACACCAAATTTTCTTATTTCTGTTATATTTATTTTCATGAAACTCTTTCCTCTGAAACAAACTTCAGTTTTGCTGCTCATGTGTATGGTTTGGTACCAGCAATTTATAAGAGAGTGATGAACTGTTTGTCTTGAAACAGTCAAGTGAAAACCACTTACTTGTGCATATTCAGGTTTCAGATCTCAACCAGAATTGCCAAATATATTGGACAACTCTCTCTCCAATACCATGAATTTTAGCTAAGGAAATGATAGTTCTTGCCATAGATTTAATAGATAGAATGTAGGTTTAAATTGTGTGTACCACTTTTCTATACAGAAACAGTTAAAAATGGGAAATTGTTTCTTTGGAATTAAGGCAATGAATGGATTCATTTGTCAGTCAGAAAATTTGAAATTTGTAGACATGGGTGCATAGTCTCATACACGGTAAATGAGCAACAGTTTGCAGCTGGTAGATACATTGGCGGACAGCTGGTAAGGTCTCCCATTTGCAGTCACAGGAGCACACAGCTCTGGCTGAATCTGTTAATGGGTTTAGTTTAACATGGCTCTTTACTGATATGCAGTTGGAGTGTATTCTGCCTCTTATACTTCTATACATAGCCAGGAGTGATCCAAAGACAAGCCAAGTGCTCTCCTGAGACCTGCCTCCCACGTCTGCATGGGAGCTTGCTGATTTACGGACTCTGTAGGAGCCTTGAGTGTGACCTCTGAGGACCAGAGAAACCCAGTGAGAAGTAGAGTGAGCTCACTGTAGAAAGATTCCAGGCATTGGAAAACCTTGCCTTATTTGGTAAATATGGCTAACTGGTTCCCCTGGTGATGCTAGCAAGCTCATTGTGGAAATGCATTGGTCTTTAAACCAATCCTTTGTACTGTTTTTTAATCCTTTAGAAGTAGAATGTTAAGCAATATTTATTTGTTCAATTTTTCTTGGTATATGATGGATGCAATGAAATCAGAATGATAACTAAAATGCAAATTTATTGACACTTTAGCATTTTCCTGACTGTCTTTTCTGGTGTCTGAGGTCATCTGACCTCTGGGGCGCTTGGGATGTAATTGATGTCTTTTAAAATGGGCCTGGTGTGGGAAAGAAGCTGCATGCGGCCCCCTGAGCCCTGTGCCTCTTAGCTTAGATCTCTTTGCGCTGGGAGTTTGGGAGGGAACCTGCTACTCAGTTTCCTTTAACTACCCAGTCAGGTTTCATGGGAGATGGAAATAGGTTCACTTTAAAAATTTTCATCTCAGCTGGGCGGCAGTGGCGCACGCCTTTAATCCCAGCACTCGGGAGGCAGAGGCAGGTGGATCTCTGTGAGTTCGAGGCCAGCCTGTTCTACAGAGTGAGATCCAGGACAGGCACCAAAGCTACACAGAGAAACCCTGTCTTGAAACAAAAACAAAACAAAAACAAACCAAAAAAAATTTTTTTTCATCTCTTTTTGACTGTGTCCTAGGTCTGAATTTTGAGACATTTGATTGTTTAAGAGGAGAAAAAACAGGTTGGAAATAAATAATTAATGGTTTGCATGTGGGCTCTGCCAGGTGTGGACTGGGTGACTGAAATGTAAGGTGATCATAGCCCTTCTTGAGGTGAATGGGAATCAACCTGTACGAAGACTCCTGGTGACATAATAACATTAATCTTCAGTTAATGTCTAAAATAAAACTTGGATTCAAATGGCCAGACTGTGTTCTAGCCTGGGATCTGGGGGTCTTTGTTATGACTGGACACTTGTCTGTCCATACACCATACACTGCCTCTCACCTGGGTCACAGTTGTCATTTTATCTGTCTGACTTAGCTGCTCCACTCCACTTACTTACAGAGACGTCCAGTACTTGGCACAGAGCAGTATGGTGTACACGCTGGTGTTGGTATGACTCTTGTCTTTATTAATTAAAAAAATTAATACTAAAATTCTGAAGATCAATAGCCTTGAATACTTAATTTTGGGGGCTGCATGAATATTAAATATCTTTTTCTTTTTTCTTTTTTTGTACAATGTTGGTGATTGAAAACAGGCCTTGAGCATGTCTACCACTTAGCTGCATTCCCAGCTGGGAACCTGTAAAGAAGTAAATAATACTTAGGAATGTTAGAAAAAGTGACAGTTTTAGCATCTGGGGTTACAGGAAGTAACAGTATTCTCTGTGGCCCTTTGTGGGGGGCTTGAATAGCCACAGAGTTGGGTGTGGTTGTCAGAATGCAGTATAATTTTAGAGGACAGTATCTAGGATGGTTTATTGTGTCCAGACCACACTGAACCATTTAATGCTTGTTATTTAACAGTTTGTACCTAGAGCTCCTCCTTAAAATTCAACGTATAATGAACGCCTAAGGAGGGAATTGTTTTAGTTTTTTTTTCTTTTCCCCATGACCAAATAACTGACAAGAAGCCATGGGAAGGAGAAAGGGCTAGCCTTGGCTCGTGGTTTGAGGGGACAGTCTGCAGTAGGAAGGTGTGATGGTGGATTGGCTGGTTGTTGGCTGTGACAGTGGGACCACCAGGCTGCTTGCCAGCTTCTCTGGGAAGGAGGGAGGAGGGAAGCGTTGGTGCTCTGCACCCTCCCTCCTTTTCCTCTTTTCATTCATCCTAGGATGCCAGCCCATGAGATGCTGCTACCCACGCACAGGACAGGTCTTCCCTGCCTCCAATCCTCTGGAAACATCCTTTCAGATACATGCAAAAGTGATTTACAAATGCCCTTGGCGTTTCTTAACCCAGTCAAACTGTCAATCAAAACTAATCATCACAGGCACAATTAGAATGAGACTTCAGAGAGTGTGCACCCCGGAGCCATCCACCTTGCTTTGTTGGAGAAAGTGGTCTGGGCTTGGTGGTTAGTCCGTGGTGGCCACAGAGCCCCAGGGATCCTCCTGTCTCTGCTGCCTCAGCTCGGGGATCACATGCATGCACCATCACTCCTGGCTTCTTAAGGCGGACCCTTATGCTTTCAAGGCAAGTAATAATCGAACCACCTGCCAAGCCTGACTGTTTTTTACCTTTGTTTTAACATAAGCCATATTGGCCCTTTCATGCAAAATACCTAAAAGCTGAATCCACCTTTCCCTACACCCTTTTTCTTTTAATCTGCCACATTTATTTTCTGAGGGCCTGCCTTAGTAGCTAGGAATTCATCTTCATAAACAGGCCTATAAAACAAATAAATTGAAAAGATGTTGAAAAGATCCATTTAATGTTCACTAGCAAGTTGGTACAAACATGTTTGCTGAGAGCCAGAGTTAAATCTCTTGATGATGAAGTCACAGAATAAAGATGTCACTGGTGAGGCAGAGCAGGGCTCTAGCACTTTGCTCAGAGTTTATTTCAGGTCGCCTCCCTCCACACACTTCCCTATCAATTTGTACATTCCAGTGTGACTTTTTCATAGTGAAATTTATGGCTCCTATTTCAAAATATTTCCAAATTCTATGTGGTCAATCTCCCCCAAAAAACAAAGAATGAGTCAGAGCAACTTTTGGATTCAGGAGAAATGTGGAGTATTTTTTGTTTGATTTTTGGGGGTGGGATCTTAGAAAAGTCTGAATTCTGCCTCAATCCCCACTGCAGACAGCATACAAAAAGCAATGAGTCATTCAAATCCCAAGAGAAGCTGGATGTGGCAGCAGAAGCCTGCTTTCTCGGGATGTGGGAGGAAGAAACGGGGATCAAGACTTTGACGCTAGCCTGGTTGTAAATCAAGTTCTTGTCTCAAACTAACAAGTGAAAATGGTGCAGAAGAGACAGAGCCTGGGTGCTCATGGAACACTGAAAGGATTTTTTACTATGATATTTTTATTAAAGTTCTTCAGAATTTCATGCATGCTTATGATGTGTTTTGATAATGTTCACCTTGTCCCTCTAAGTCCGCATAGAGCCTTCGCTCACTCCCTAGTCCTCCCAACTTTGTATTTGCTTTTTCAAAATTAATTATTTTTATAATCTAATTTGTGCTAACCATGTGTTCCTGGGTATAAGGTCTACTGCAGCTTGATATCCGGAAACTACAGCCTTAAAGAAAACTGACTTTCCACCCCCAGAAGCCACCACATGCCAGGAGCTTCTCAACTAGCGGTGGGCTCATGAGCCTCCCACCCCCTGGGAAATTGATTGGCTTGATTTTGTGCGGGTCTTGTGCAGGCAACCACAGCTGCTATGGTCCTGTCTGGTCCAGAAGATACTGTTTGGCTCCTGTCCTTCCTGAATTCTGGCTCTTCCATATCCTCTTCTGAGATGGTCCATGAATCTTGGGGGGCAGGGGTGTAATACAGATTTCCCATTTGTGGCTTAGGACTCCATAGACATGTATTCTCTGTACTTTGGCCAGTTGAAAAATGCTTTAGCATTTTGGGTTAATGACTTTGCCAACTCAAAGCCAGCCCATTCTCCCTGCTTGCTGGTTATTGACCATAAGCCTGAAACATGAGTGTCTTTACTCAGAACGCTTGAGGTTGTTCCTTGACAGTCTGTACACTGTCACCTGTTCTAAGGCTGCTTTGGCAGCATCTGAAGATGGTCTGGTTTGGCCACAGGTAGACGAGGCAGTTTTTATTAAATTCCAGGATTTTATAATGCAGATTTTCTTAGACTCCAAGGCTTCTGTGCCTTTGTTTCTTCCTAGGACACAAGCTTGAAGGCAGGACACAGCTTACCATCACTCTCCCTTGACGTCTTAGAACTGAGCAAAGTCCAACTTTGAATCATTAGGTGGATATTACAAAATAGTTCACATGTGTGGGGAGCAAAGTGTGCTAGTTAGGGCTTCATTCTATGGAACCTTATGGAATTTTTCATACTGACCACTTTCTTAGGTCATTTATAAAGATTCATCACCCTGCTTTTAAAAATGTGCAAAGAGAAGCTGGCAAGATAGTTCAGGCAAGATGGGCTGGCCAGATGGCTTGGTGGTGAAGTCACTCGCCATCACTGGCAGCCTGAATTCAATTCCTGGGAACCACTGATTCCTGAAAATTGTGGTGTATTCAAATTCCAGTTATCGTGTAGTCAGTTTAAGTCAATTTCATTGTGTGGGCTGGGATATCTGAAGCTGTTTTCTTTTCCTTCGTTTTAGAGAGCCTTTCATTTAGTTTACAGCAAGTTGATGCATTTGTTTGCAACTACATAAACTTGAGGTTGGTTTCTAAACTTTAAAAAAAATAACATTAACTTTCCTGAAAATTTGTTTAACATGATTTGTTGTTGATTAGCATATATAATTGCTTTGGTTAATTAAAAAACAAAGGATTGTTTAAATTAAAATTGCCAAGTTAAAAGTTCAGATTGAGAGTCTGTAGTTTCATTGCAACTACAAAGGTTAATACAGTTCTTTAAATTAGTCTGGCCTGACTAGAACCAAAGCAAACTTAGAAATGTGCACGGAGGTCAAGCTGCAGCATGCAAGAAGAACTAAGCACGTGCTCTGGGGAAAAGTCGGTGTGGCACCCTTACCCAATCGCATCGTGCTCCGTTGCTCCCAGAGTGACGAGTTAGAGGCAGCAGGACAAGTTGAATTTCTGCGCACCTCCAGCAAGTGCACGTGCCGTAAATATTTAGACATTTAAAGTGCTAAGATCAACATCTTTTAAGACTTGTAATTGTGTAACCCTGCGTAAGTCAATATAGAAAAATTTTTTTTAATATATTGTTTGTTAAATTATGTGTTTGTATGTTTCTGGGGATGTGCACATGAGTCCAGTGCCGCCAGAGGCCAGAAGAGGGTCTCTGGAATAACAGGTTTCTGTGAGCTGGGAAGTAAACTGTGACCCTCAGCATGAGCAGAGAGTGCTCTTAACCTCTGAGCTCTCTCTCCAGCCTAGTTACTGAAAGATTTTTCATGAAACCAAGTGACGTTTGTGATGTGACAGGTCTCGGAAAATAGAAATGTGTAAGCCACTATTTTTTTGATCTTCATTTCTTTCAAAGGAAGCATTTGTTAGATTTGTTTGAATGAAAAAACAGACATCATATGAGGAAGAGATTTTCTTGAAAATCTGTGAGAAAAAGTTCCCCGAGGCTGATGAATCCTGTGTGGGAAATCTGGAGTCATGCCTTTCTTTACAGGGCTGGTCTAGGCGACTTCCTCACAGCTGCTTCAAACTGTGAGCTTCTGTGATTGTTTAATTTTGTAAATGTTTAGTTATTGTGAAATCTCTCCTTTTTGTTACCTCTTGGTTTGGAAATTATTATTTTCACATTCACATCTATACCATTTTCCTTGAGTCAAGAAATCCTGTGTTTGGGGACTGCACATTATTGTATATGAAAGATAGTATCTAATGGAAGGATTTACCAGTGCACTTTTTACTAGTTTGCCTCCTTGAGGATTGGTTAGCAAGACTACAAATATTTGTAAGAAGGCATCAATCAGTTTTTTGGGAAAAAATCAAATATAGGCTGATGCTGGGTTAGGTTTAGACTTGTTTATTGTTCTTGATTTAAAAGTTTGTATTTTGTGGATCATTTAAAAGAAAAATACTAGCTGTAAATTACAAAATCCAAGCAGGAGCGTCATTCATTAGCAGGCGGCCCTCTATCTGCCCAGTTCCAGACGCCCCTTAAACCATCTTTACTGAATTACCTGTGTCTGCTTCTAGTTGCTAGTGCAAAAGCATCTTTTCTGGCTATTTGTCTTACCTGTTGACAGCTTTGTATAAGCTTTGCGTTTTTTTGTTTTTTTGTGTGTTTAGTTGTTTTTGAAAAGGCTGGCCTCTAACTTCCTGTGTAGCCAGGGATGACCTTGAATTTTTGATTGTCCTGCTTCTGCCTTCTGGGTGGGGGCTTACAGGTGTGTGCCACCATGGCTGGTCCATGTGGTGTTAGGGATCGAGCTCAAGACTCCCATCATGCTCAAGTCTTTCTGCTGCTCTGGGTTCATCAGCCTCACTATAGAGCAACACTGCTGAGTGCTGGAGGTGCTTACATTCACTTTGGGTTCCTGTGGCTCTCTTTGTTCCTGATGCTCACTGACACTCTTCCCCATGACATCTGCATCAATATTTGTAGATCTTTCTTACAACTTTCATCTAAAATTAGTTGACTCTTTTTTTTCTTTAATCCCCAGTTATTGTTTTTTCAAAGGGAGAGATTCAACCTTTTCTCTGGGTCTTTCTTAGCTCAAAGCCCCCTGAAGTATTTACACAATAGTCTTAATTTTACCACTTGACCCATTCACCTAGTGGGAGGCTTGTAACTGTGAAGTGTGGAGACAGAGCTGTGCACTAAACACTACTTAGGAAGAATGGGATAGTGGACTGAAATGGAAGGAGGCTGTGGAGGGGTGGGAGAGACAAGCATCTGTTTATGTACGCATAGATGCTCTCTTTCCTTCTAGCTCTAAAATTCTTTCATTCATTGCTCATATTTTAAATACACGTGGAAAGAAGTAAATTACTATGTTTTATGGCACTTAAAGTGGTATTGTTTTTCAGAAGAAACCAATTTCTCCACACTTTTCACAAAAAATGGCTTAAATGATTTATTCCAGATAACTTAACTTAGCTTTTATACTCATAAAAGCAAGTGATTCTAATATTCTTCACGGAGGATAATATTCTTTATAGAAGAAGAGGGATTTGATATGGTTCTTACAGAATGTGTTTCACCACTGAGAAAGGGCACCTTCTACCTGGTGGGAGAGGGTGCTGGGACACTGAGGTGCCTCCTGGGGCTAGAAAGATGACTTAGCAATTAAGAATGCTTACTGCTCTTGCTGAGGATCAAAGCTGTCTATTCCCAGTACCTACTTTGGTTGCTCCATGTGTAGGGATCTGATGTCCTCTGCTGGCCTCCACAGGGACTGCAATTGTGTGCACATACTCCCACCCCCACAATGCATAATTAAAGGCAATAAAAATAAATATTAAACAAATTTATGGTGGAAGTGGTGTGGCTTCACCGTTGCCTGTAAGAGCATGGCGACTCAGATAGTGCTTTGATGTGTATTTCCTCATGTGTTTCCTAGAAGACTTCAGCATCCCCACTGCAGAAGCTGCTCGCTCTGTTGCAGTTTTTTGATGTTTGTAGCATCTGCTCGGCATCTGATCTTTATGCACTATTTTCTGTACTTCAAGATCTTGGAGACAAGATTGGTGTCTTTATCTTATGTGAGCATGTGTTTAGCAAATACTTAATGAGCCGCTGAAGTGACTTAATGTGTTGAACAAGACAGTTGTTGCTATTCCTGCTATTACAAATGAGAGAAATGAAGTTGATGGACACGTTTCCCATCTTGGATCACATAGTAATTCTACCATTATATATAATGGTCAACACTCCTGGTTTTCTGACTAGTACTGTTTTTGTTGTTGTTTGTGTGTTTTTTCTGCACTGGAGATTAAACACATGTGGGCACATGTTCTACCACTGGACTAATCCCCAGCTCCTTTTCTTTCAAAGAACAGGTGTTCAGAGACAGCAGAGAATCCTCTGTGGGAGAGGGAAGACAGAGGGGCTTTCCAAGTTGTCTTTGGTCTCCTTGTTCTCCAGGAACTCAAGTGATTTTGGTGACCTGATTCTTAATTCCTTTTGTCCATCTTTTCAAGACCGAACTATTCTTTAAGGTTAGAAGCCATGGTCTCACACAGGGTGGTACACGGCAGTAACTTAGTATAGGGCATGCAGTCTCATCTCCACACAGATAAAAACCTACAAATGCTCTGTTTTTTCTAACTGGAAACCTTCACCATCGTCTTGTGCCACCTCATACCCCAGTGTGAACATCACCAATTCAAAGATTTCCTGAACTGGTTCCTTCATCCCGATTTTATTGCTTTAATTCAGTTCACTAATCCCTTGCCTGCACCTCCTTCCTCAAACCATTTCTTCTTCTTACTGCCAGAGGAATCACACTTAAGATAGATGTGCTCTAAGCATTCTTTAACCCTAGCCCCTCCCAGTAAAAGTTTCTAATGGTGTAAACATGATGTCCAGGGTATAGGAGGTGAGAAAAATTGGGACACACGGGAAGGTCATAATTTGCCAGCACAGCTGTGTCTGGTGTTGCCCTTTGCGATGACCCCGATTTACAGCTGGCCTGTGCTGCCTGCTTGGTATCTTTACGAGTTTGTGTGTTGTGTGCTATATGGTGGCTAGTCTCCTCCCCCTACACTAGTGAGGGCTTCAGTACAGGGAACTTGTCTTGTTCTTGCTGGCATCCTCGGGGTTCTCAGTTCTCATACTCACGAAGTAAGTAAATCAAACACTTGGCTTTGTTTTGCTCCTGAGGGTGGGGAGTAGCTCTGCTCTGTCACTTCGTGAGAAGACCCACAAGTCACCGTCATCTGTCTGAAAGGTAAACTTCGTACTCCATGCACTCCATTCCGCATCATCATCCAGGAATGGGAAGGGGGGCGATGTCTAAAGAGAAGTCTGACACCCTGAAAACCAACACTCTGGGGTGACTCTTGTTGTAAATGGCCTCTGTGAAATTCTGTGTCCCAATCAATCGTGTTGTACTGACCCATTCTGAGAAGGGACATTACACTCTTATCTCCAAAGCACCTCGTAAAATTTGGTGTTTTGGGGCTTTTATTTACAGAGTATTATCAAAAAGAAGCCATCCTTGCAAATACAGCTGGAACTGATTATGCACAAATGTCTGCTTAGAATTAAATGAAAAAGAATGTAGCTTTCATGATGAAAATCCCATAGATGGTTCTAGACAAGCCTTAAAGGAAAATGTCAGGTCCCTCATCAGTAACAGTGGTTCCTAATACATTAGCTGTTAAGTGCTCTCTGCTCTTTAAGATAAACTAGGCTCAGTGGACAGCAAGGCTAAGGGCTCCCAGGAAGAAGATCCCTGTTGCTTCTGCTAATTAGCTCCTGGTGGAGTAATCTGGTATGCTAAAGTAGTTTAACAACCCTTCCTGATGACTAGCAGAACTATCTCGCCTTTGGTCATTTCCTTCTGCTTTCCTCTGTGGGGTGGAGAACATGTGGTCACCATGTGACATGTCAGTTTTGTGTGCAGCTAAACGAATATGTAAGTTGTTTCCTCTACCCTGGCTTTCGCCCCAGAGCCCATCATATATTCTTCAGAAAGCCGGGGTTATGTGTGTAATAAGGTTTCCATCAGGAGCTGAAGGAGCAGTGTGTGAGGAATGGGAGTCCTTAACAGTGCTACGCTTTAGCGATACATTTAGGAGTGTATGCATCTGTGTGTGAGAGTACGTGCCCATGTGTGTGGTATGTATGCCTGTGTATGTGTTTTGGGGGGTTGAATTAGGACCTTTGAGTTGTGTTTTAAGTTTCACCCCCATTTTATGTAAATGGATTTCATTAGGATGTTCCTAGTCTGGGGATGAAGTTGGACTTCATGATACAGAGAGAAGCATTCAGAACAGATAAATAAAGCCTGTTCTTACCCTTTACCTTAAATGAATTTTCAGGTATGTGATGTTTTTATTTGTGAGTTAATTGGAATAAAGTGATTTTATTAGAAAATAAAATGAACTTTCTAATTGTCAAGGATTGCTAATATTCAGAATGGATTAAATTGGGTGAAAATACCCATTTAAAAAGTGTTGTTTTTAAACTGGGGAGGGCAGGTGATATAGAATGTCATGCGTGTGGAGGCCAGACAACTTGGGAGAGTTTCTCCTTCTATCATGTGTGTCTTGGATCAAAGTCAGGCCATAAAATTTGACTGCCAGCATCTTTACCCATTAGGCAATATTGCAAAACCCTTTTTATGCAGCCACAGCAAATGACCAAATGGCTCTCAGTAAGAATTAAGGTGAGAGTCAGGTGGCCGCAGCAGGGCACGCCTTTAATCCCAGCACTCAGGAGGCAGAGCCAGGCGGACCTCTGTGAGTTCGAGGCCAGCCTGGTCTACAGAGCAAGATCCAGGACAGGCTCCAAAACTACACAGAGAAACCCTGTCTCAAAAAAGGAAAAAAAAAAAGAAGAGTTAAGTGAGGGAAAACCCTAGAAATGGTAAGAAGTTGACAGAAGCAACCATATCTAGTGTGATGCATTGAAGGAGGGTCCAGTATCATTTTAATATAAAAGTGGATTTTCTTTAATGAGATTCATTTCTATGGAAAGGAAAATCCTCTGACAATCAATTTAAATCTGTGAAAACTGCCAAACCTAAAGGTTGATTGGTATTGACCAGTGTGTGGGCAGTTGGAAGAAAAGAATAATAAAGCTAATAATTAATTTTGATTTTTTGTCCATAAAACTGAGCTTTTTAGAGTTACGTCTGCTAATTATAATTGCTAAACTTCCAGCTCAACAATCTCCCCATTATTGAAGTCAAGTGGCATGCACAACTGAAGGAAATGTGTTCTGCCTCCCTCCTTTTTTGTTTATTTTTACCACTTAGCTGTTTGAAGTCCTGAACCTGATCAGAGATCACCATTCAAACCATTTGCTAAAGATTTAATGAGAAACAACCACCCTCTCCGTGCCTGTCTGTGCAAAGAGCCGTGTTTCACAAACCAGCAGCTGCTTTCTACGGTTTTGGTAGTTTTTGCAAACACATGAAAGGAGCGGACACTCTTCGGGGACACTGGTGTTGCTTTCTTTGTATTTTATTTTATGTTTTGAGAGTGAGGACTCTGCTCTGGTGTTGTGTTCACCTTCAGCAGCCCAGGTGCCTCCTTTCCTGCTGTGAGCCTTGTGTTGTCCTTACCAGCCTGGTGAAATTTCAGGATGGGCCTTTCTCCTTGGAATCTGTTAGCAAAAGGAAGACAGGAGAACAGTCAAGGCATCCAGAGCTGTGGTGCAGGAGCGAGTGATTCTCACAACTCACACTTCCTTCTTGTCAGCTTCAGGAGGGGTGGGGTGTTGAGGGAAGAGAGAGGACAAGGAAGAAGAAGGAAGAGACTCTGCTGCGCTGTTTTCAGACAGGTCTTGTGTCTGCTAGGCTGGACTTGACCTCACTGTATAGCTGAGGATGAGCCCCAACTTCTGATCCTCCAGCCTGCAGCTCTGGAGTGCTTGGATAACGACTTCCACCACCATGCCTGGCTTGTGTTGTGTTAGAGATTGAACCCAAGGCTTCATGCACACTGAGCTGGTGCTCTACCAATTGAGCCATGCCTGCTCTACACCAGGGCTCGTTTGCCAGCCCACGGACTCAGTCATAACAACCTTCTAAAGGGTTTCCCATGTTTTCTTTTTTAGTCATAATGTTTTAGTCTTTCATCTTCTTGATGAAAGCCTATCTATTGTTTATATCAAAAGTCAGTGGAGGAATCTGGAGAGATGGCTCAGCAGTTAAGGATGCTAACAGCTCTATCAGAGTATGGGAATTTGGAACCCACCACCCACATCAGGCAAGTTATAAATGCCTCTAATTCCAGCCACAAGGGATCTGACACTCCGTCTGACCTCTGTGGTTACCTGTGTGCGTGTGTGTGAGGCCCCCCCCACCACACACTTAAATTAAAAAAAATTAAGTCAGTAAGGGAAATAAGAGCTGGGCAAGGTCATTGTACAGTCCAGGTGGGGCCATGTCTTTTCCCTGTGGCTCCGAAGGTGGAAGGAGGAGCAAGCCTTCTACAGTGTTGCTCTCACAGTTACCAGTCAGATGCACACATCTTCTAGAGGTTGGGAGCTGTGGTCTGTGCTCTTGGTACCTGTGTATCCCACTATAATTCAGAGGTTCTGTTACTGTGAAAAGGAGCTCATCAAAATGGGGGGGGGGGGTGTTG
>CABHPP010124301.1:1640-14965 GCA_902168425.1 Peromyscus attwateri
TATCCCACTGGCCTGGAACTCACCATGGAGCACAGGCTGGCCTGGAACTATCTTCCTGTCTCAGTCTCCCGAGAGCTGGGAATACAAGTGTGTGGCTTGACCGGCTTATCTTCCTCTCCCTGTGGCCCAGTTCACTGACCTGGTCTCAGCTCTCTCTGCTTAAGGAGGTGACCATCGGTGTTCCCTCCCGAGACTGCCGGAGATGCTCCAAGGCCTGCTCCTCTAGGACAAGGACAGGGCATCGGCTGTCCCTGGATAGCTGGGCTTGCTTGCTTCTTTCTTTTTTAAATAATATTTAGATTTGTTTTATTATTTCATGTGCAGGAGTATTTTGCCTGCATGGATGTGTGTATATCATGTGCATGCCTGGTACCCAAGGAGGTCAGAAAAGGGTGCCGGATCCCCTGGGGCTGGAGTTAGAGGTGGTTGTGAGCTGCCATGGGGGTGCTGTGAGTCAAACCCCTGAGCAGTTTCACCAGCCCCTTGTTCTCCTTGTCTTCCTTCTTTACCCTTTTGCTTTCCCCCTTTCCTTTCTTCCCTCTCCTCCCCCTCCCTCCCCTTCTCCCCTCCCCCATTTCTTTTCTTTTCCCTCCCTGACATAGTCTGGTTACATGTAATGTAGGCTGGCCTTGAACTCCTGCCTCAGCCTCCCGGGGGCTGGGGTGACAGGTGTGCACTATTACATCCATCTTCCTTAAACACTTTTCATCTGTGTGTGGAGGGCACCTAAGAAGCTCTGGTCCCTACCCTGGCTCCATGTCACGGTCACTGGGAAACTCCCTAGGGAAAGGTTCTGTGCTTCGTGAGGAGAGGAAGAGCGATTGGCCGGCTCCTCATAGGACCATGGCATGTCACCTGCAGGAAGAACTCGCAGGCCGCATATCCGAGCTAAAGGAGGAACAGAGGAAAGTGGAGGAACACATTGGCAAACTGGTGAACAACAGGACCCGGATTATTGTGAGTCCCTTCCCTCTGCCCGGGGCCCTAGATCCGCCCACCCCATTTCCTGCAGAACTCAGTTGCCCACTCCCTTCTCCTCCCCAACCGCCATTCCCTCTTTCTGACAGGGTCTTGGGTAGCCAGGATGATCTTAAACTCTTGACATAGCTGAGAATTACCTTGAACTTCTCATCCCTCTACCTCCTCTTCTTGAGTGCTGAGATCATAGGTGTGTCCCACCATACCTGGATGGAGATGGGACCCAGCGCTTCATGCGTGCTAGGCAGGTGCTCTACCTGGACCACATCCTGGGAGATTCTAGGTAAGAGCTCTAGCACTAAGCTACACCCCCAGCCCCTCATTGGGGAGTTCTGGGCAGGTGCTCTACCACTGAGCCACACCCCAGCCCCTCACTGGGGATTCTAGGCAGGTGCTCTACCACTGAGTCACACCCCAGCCCCTCACTGGGGGATTCTAGGCAGGTGCTCTACCACTAAAACACACCCTAGACCCTCACTGGGGGATTCTAGGTACTACTAAGCTCTGTCCCTGACCCAAATTTTCTGAGCTTTTAGTTTTGATTTTATTTTTGTCCTGCTGCAAATCAACCCGGAGCCCTGTACAGTCGAGGTGAGCACAGGGTTCTAAGCACTGAACCGCCCCCACCCCCCCTCCCAAGCCCTTTTCTAATTTGCCCTTTACAGAAAAGGGTGCCTTCTGTACAAAGCCAAGTTCAAAGAATACCCTGGTGGCTGGGGGGAGGTCCCATTCCTTATAAGGGAATTGGACCCAGGTATCAGAACTGGTTCCAAGTTGGCTTTTGTTCAGTGTCCTTTGAGGCTGTGATAAGGCAGGACTGGAATCCCCGAGATAAAGTCCCCAAGCTTGGGCCCAGCTCTCCTCCATACTTTGGTACCACCTGTGTCTGTTTGTCCTTGGTAGCGATCATGGGGTACTCAGGAACGAAAGCCTGGACAGGAAGCTGTCGGCGTTGGGGGCTAGGAGTGGCAGAAGAGACAGGAATGTCACACATGCCCTCACTCAGTTCTGAGCCTTAGGAGGAAGATGATGGAGGTTTGGTCTTCTTTTCTTTTCTTTCTTTCTTTTTTTTTTTTTTTTTTAGACAGGGTTTCTCTGTGTGGCCATGGCTGTCCTGGATCTATTTATGTAGACCAGACTGGCCGCCTCCCAAATACTGGAATTAAAGGCATGTGCCACCACCTCCCGGCTGATGGAGGTTTTTTTAAGCTAGGAAGAACATGAGAGTCCTTTACTCTGATTAGAGCTGGGTGGCTGCCATTGTCCTCCTCGTGTTTGTAGCTCACACTCAGGGTTTGGTGGGGAAGCGTGTAATGCCCGTCCCTTTCTACAGTCTAAGCAACCCCCCCTTTTTTTCCTTTTTAGTTTGTGTAGCCCAGGCTGGCCTGGAACTTACAGAGATCAGACTGCTGGGACTAAAGGCATGCGCCACCACACCTCACTCTAGCTCTTTCTCTTTTGTGTTATTACAAATCATTTTACTCTTTAGCTATCCTATTTTTTTTTTAAAAAAAAAAAGAGTGTTTAAGACCATGTACCAAATATTTACCCACTTTATTTTTAATCTCAAAGTCAACTGAAGCTCACTTTTAGCGTCTGGGGAGGAGCCCTTGGCTGGTTCCTTTAATCTGTCCTCTACCAATCATGTTGTGGGATGGATTCAGGGTCTTGCTGACTAGGTGGCTTCCCTCAGAAGTGTTGAGGACAGTTCACTCTGGTGTTACCCTTACTTTCAGGATGTACCTTCTTGAGAGTGTAAACCCAGGATCTCCACTGCTCTCTCTGGTCAAGAGAATGAGGATGCAGGACTTGCCCAAGCTTCAGGACCCTTTGAGAAGCAGCCCGTACTTTCCTGGAATGTAGCTGACGCAGGGACATGGGCCAAAGTATCGGCTGTTGTCTTAGCCCCATAGCGTTATTGGCTTTGGCCGTCCAGTATGGTTATGAACATTCAGAAGGTCACTTACACCAGTAGTTAAGAACAAACAGTGCTTTCAAACTTAGCTGTTGATTCACTTAGATAAAGTCTGACAAAGAAGTGTTTCTACATAAACCTTAACTCTGTGAGGACTCAGTTTCCTAACTAGAAGTCTGATGAGCTCAGTGGAAACCATGAACAATTATCTGATTAAACCTTTGTTCTCTAAGCACATTTTTGTAAACCCATACTATTTTTACTAATAAAACAACTTTATATTTCAATGGAAACTTAGGAAACTGTAGCTTAAACACAGAGAACATATGTATTATGTCTTAAATGTGTAACATCTATAAATGCAAACAAAACAGTCCTGGAGATAGTTTTAAAAAATAACGTCTAGTCGTGAGTGCCTTTAATCCCAGCACTCGGGAGGAAGAGGCAGGCAGATCTCTATAAGTTCCAGGGCAGCCTGGTCTATATGAGTTCTAGAACAGCCAGATCTATGTAGAGATCCTGTCTCAAAAAAAAAAAAAAAGAAAAGAAAAGAAAAAGAAAATAAAAAATAAAATAACAGGACTGGAGAGATGGCTCAGAGATTAAGAGCATTAGCTGTCTTGAGTTCAATTCCCAGCAACTACATGATGGCTCACAATCATCTATAATGAGATCTGGTGCCCTCTTCTGGTGGCAGGTGTACATGCAGGCAGAATACTGTATACATAATAAATACATAAAACTAAAAAAAAAATTAAATAAAATAACATCTAAATTAACAAATTTGTCAAATATTAGTTAAATAATAAATAAACAAACCTTATTATAACAAGCACTTAGAAACTAATTTTGTTTAAAAGTTTATGTTCATTTTGAGTTCCTAAGGGAGCCAACACAGGGTAAAGTCTTAACATCTGTTACTTTGTATCTGTGCTTTTGTTAGTCTCACTTTTCTTTGCTTACTTCTGCAGGCAAGATATTCATCGCTTGATCTGAAAGCACAGAGACAAGTGACTGTCTTAATTCTTGAATTCCGGAAACAGTAGAGTCTAGAAAGATCAGCCCCCAAGGGAGGTTATTTCTTCATTCGGTTGCAGGTTGGAGTAGAAGTCACCATGTCCTGAGGGGCAGTTTATTTCCCCCAAGCAATAGGGACTCCTTGGATCATTTTGTGGAACCAGACAGTGATCGAGCAAACAACATTCTAAGAATGTTTAATCACATACACATTTTATCTTCTGTTTTAGAGTTTCAGTTACATTGTGGACTAAAATGAATTTGGCCTAACTTGACAGTTTTAATTTATATGACCTTGTCTTAGTTACTGTTCTATTGCTGTGAAGAGACACCATAATCAAGGCTACTCTTATAAAAAGAAAGCATTTAATTGGGGCTTGCTTACAGTTTCAGAGGGTTAGTCCATGGTCATCATGGCGGGAAGTAGGCAGGTATGGCACTGGAGCAGTAGATGAGAGCTTTACATCCTGATTCACAGTTGGCAGAAGGGGTGGCAGAGCAGAGACAGACAGACAGACAGAGAGACAGACACTGGGTCTGGCCTGGGCTTTTGAAACCTCTATGCATGCTCTCAGTGACACCTTTCCAACAAGGCCACACACACTAATCCTTCCCAAACAGTTCCACAGAGGCTGGGGAAATGGCTTAACTGTTAAGAATGCCTCTTGGGCTGGAGAGATGGCTCAGAGGTTAAGAGCACTGACTGTTCTTCCAGAGGTCCTGAGTTCAATTCCCAGCAACCACATGGTGGCCCACAACCATCTGTAATGAGATCTGGTGCCCTCTTCTGGCCTGCAGTCATACATGCTGTGTATATAATAAATAAACAAATCTTTTTTAAAAAAAAAAGAATGCCTCCTGCTCTTGTAGAGGACTCAAGTTCAGTTCCTATAACCAACACAGCACCTTGCAATCACCAGTAACTCCAGTCCTCGGGGATCTGACACCCTCTTTCTGGCTTGCATGAGCACTAGTAGAAACACATGTGGTATATATGCATGCACACAGGCAAAACACTCATAAAATAATAAAACAGATCTAAAAAATAGATTATTTTGATATGTATAAGTGTCTTGCCTGCATGCATGTATGTACACCATGTGTGTTTCTCATGCCCACGGAGACCAGAAGAGGATGTCAAATCCCCCGGGACTAGAAGTACAGACAGTTGTGAGCTGCCTGTGGGTGCTAGGAATTGAATCCAGGTCCTCTGCAAGAACAACAGGTGCTCTTAACTGGTGATCCATCTCTTCAGCTCCAATAAATAAATTAAAAGACAGAGAGAGAGAGAGAGAGAGAGAGAGAGAGAGACCTAGAAACCAATACCAATGCCCATTTCTTTTTTTCTTCTTGAGATACGGTCTCTCTATGTAGCCCTGGCTGTCCTGGAATTCACTCTGTAGCCCAGGCTGGCCTTGAACTCACAGAGATCCACCTGGCCCTGCCTCCCAAGTGCTGGGATTAAAGGTGCACACCACCACGCCCACCCTCAGTGCCTATTTCTGACACAGCAAAATGTGCACTGATGACCCAGTGTTGACTCAACAAAAGTCCAACTCAGTAAAACAGCAAACCATGACTAAGCACAAAGAAAAAAATAATAATAAACTAGGCTCAGTGGCACACACCTTTAATCCCAGCACTTGGGAGGCAGAGGCAGGCAGAACTCTGAATGTTGAGACCAGCCTGGTCTACAGAGTGAGTTCTAGGACATCCAGGGCTATACAGGGAAAATCTGTCTTGAAAAACCTAAATAAATAAATAAGGCCAAACATATCTCAGCCAAGGCAAACCATGACTCAACAAAAAGTACACCATGACTTGACAAAAAAATCAAGCCATGACTCAGCTAAAAAAAATCAAACCATGACTCAGTAAAAATAGCCAAACATATTTCAGTAAAGCTCCAAATTGAGACTCAGCAAAATCACAAAGACTCAGTTGAATCAGCAACCATAGCTGCACACCGGCTATTTTAGGGTTATGGGGTGAGGGTCAGGGTTAGGAGTAGGGTAAGGTATTTGCCTAGCATGCATGAAGCCCCTAGGTTCAATCCCCAGGACTGCAAAAAGTAAAATATATATATACATAAAATAAGAGCGGGTCATTTCTAGGGCTCCCCCGTCACAACATGAACTCACAGCTCTCATCAACCCACTGGGCATCTAGGCTGAGCCCCCTTCAGGATGGGCCAGAAAAACAAGGTCCTGGGGATGCCGAGACCACCCCCAGCCCAGCAGGTGAGCTGTGACTGCACTGTGACTGGCCCTCCTTGTCTTAGAATGAGTCCGATGTCTTCAGCTGGGTGATCCGCAGAGAGTTCCAGGAGCTGCATCATCTGGTGGATGAAGAGAAGGCCCGCTGCCTGGAGGGGGTAGAGGGTCACACACGTGGCCTAGTGGCCTCCCTGGACATGCAGCTGGAGCAGGCCCAGGGTACTCAGGAGCGACTGACCCAGGCCGAGCAGGTGCTGGAGCAGTTTGGTAATGAGAGTCACCATGAGTTCATCCGGGTGAGTGGCCCAGAGTGTGGTCCCCAGCCCTCTCCTTTTTTTTTTTTTTTTTTTTTTTGTTTTTCGAGACAGGGTTTCTCTGTGTAGCTTTGCGCCTTTTTCCTGGAACTCACTTGGTAGCCCAGGCTGGCCTCGAACTCACAGAGATCCGCCTGCCTCTGCCTCCCGAGTGCTGGGATTAAAGGCGTGCGCCACCACCGCCCGGCTCAGCCCTCTCCTTAATGATGCAGTTTTATTCACAGCAGTAATCTCGTCCTTCTCTTTCTTCCAGAAGTTCCACGCCATGGCCTCCAGGTAACAACCTCAACTGAAACTGCTGGCAGAGAGGTCAGCCAGTGCCCAGTGTCTGCTGGCACAGGTGTCTCATCCCCATGGTCTCTCCATGTGGTCTAACCCTAAGATGCTCCCAACGTGTGGCTCTGCCCAAGGAAAAGAATGGAAGTCAAGTGCCTGCCATCAGAGTTCTCACAGACTAGTCATGTAGAGGAAAAACTGGTCCCATCCCTGTGGTAACTATGGCAACAGATACTGCCTCAAGCTATAGAAACACAGTGGAGGAGGTGATGGCCAGGGACTGGCAGAGGCATATAGGGGTGACAGCCTGAGAAGGCTGCGGTGTGCAGTCAGGCAGAGTGGGAGCCATCTCGAGAAATGGGGGTAAGGTGGTGTGCAGACCGCAGAGTGTGATAAAGTTCAGTGTTGCTGTGGAGTCAACTGTTATGTGTGAGGAAGTGCAGAGGGAGATGTACCAGGCAGGCAAAGCCGGAATGAGTGCCCTTGAGGTGTGCTCTTTGGACCTTGGGAAGGGAGTGAGTTCATGTTAGTGCTGGAAAACTCAACAGTTTCTGAACCTTCCTCAGACCCTGTGGACGTAGAGCTCCTTGTTTTCTCTCTTTTTAAATTCTTATGTGTATGGGTGTTTTGCATGTATGTATATCTGTGTGAAGTATCCACAAAAGCCACAAGAGAGCATTGGCTTCCCCGGAACTGGAGTTACACAGTTGTGAGCTGCCATGTAGGTGCTGGGAATCGAACCTGGGTCCTCTCAGAGCAGCCAGTGCTCTTAACTGAGACATCTCTCCAGCCTCTTTATCCCAGTTTTCTTTATGTGTGGGCTGGGCATGCACATTTACAGGTGCGGAGGCCAGAGGCCAGCCTGGCTGTTGTTTTCAGATACCATCTACCTTGTTTTGCTTTTGTTTTTTGAGACTGGGTCTCTCACTGGCCTGGGGCTCACCAAGTAGGCCAGGCTGGCCAGCCAGAGAGCCTCAGGGATTTGTCTGTCTTCGCCTTCCCAGCATTTACTGTACCACCATGCTTGGCTTTTTCAGATTTATTCTTTTATTTTATGTGATGAGTGTTTTGCCTGCATGCATGTCTGTACACCCATTGTGTGTTTGGTGCCTGAAGAGGTCAGAAGAGGGAGTTGGATCCCCTGGAACTAGAGTTGCAGACAGTTGTCATCCGCCATGTGGGTGCTGGGGACCGAACCCAGGTCTTTTGTAAGAGCGACAAGTGTTTTTAACCAGTGAGCCGTCTCTCTAGCCACCATGACTGGCTCTTTCATGTGAGTTCTGGGGATTGAACTCAGGTCTTCATTCTTGCTAGGCAGGCAATCTACCGTTGAGCTGTCTCCCAGCCTGCCCTCCTTGTTGTCTGTGGTTTCCTTTATTCTTTGGGGCCATGTGCCTAGAAGGCACTTATGGAAATGAACAGACAGACAATGTGCCTAGCTCAGCTGGAAGCAGAATCCTCCCCAGCCATAGTGAGCAATCAAGTCACTTGATGTAGAGGGTCTCTGGTGGCAGCGCATGTTAGCAATGCCTGCCTGGAGGGCTGGCTAAAACACGTTATACAACTAAACCAGGGTGATTGGTTTCTGATCAGCCAATCAGGGGCAGAGCCCAAGGGTCTGCATCTCTAACAATTCCCAGGAAAGTTAGACTCCTGTTCCCCAGACCCATGCTATGTCAACAACTGTTGTATTAGTAGCCTTGTCTCCCTGAGACCAAATGACGTAAGGGAGGCAATGTTTACTTCAGTCCATCACAGCCAAGAAGGTGTGGCAGTATTCACGGCAGTGAGAGCGTGGGCTTGTTCACATGGTGGCAGATAGGGAGCTGAGAGATAAGGCTGAAGCCAGAGGTGGGGATGACCTTCAAAGACCTGCTACAGTGACCTGTTTCCACCAGCCAGGCCCCACCTCTTTCTGATAGTACTACCATCTGGGGACCAGCTTCACGGCATGAGCCTGTGGAGGACACTTCCAAGACCATCCGTAAGAGCAGCCATGCAGCATCTCACGCTGCGTCCAGAGTGGCTTGGTTCTGGAAACCTGCCTGGGCAGCGAGGGGATGCAGAAAGAGCAGGTCCATAGACACACAGGAAAGCTGGTATCAGGTGGGACAAGCACTCTGAGGTGATGGCATCCACTACGAAGCAACCTGCAACCTCAGCATGTTTATTATATGCAGCATGGGGGTGGTGGTGGTTACATACTGTTGGTGTCTGTAGGTCAGCAGTCTCAAACCGTTAACATCTAGGAGGAGGAAGCTGCAGGTTTTGCACACACTGGTCAATCTTTGGTGAACACTTGGACTTTTACACACTGGCAACATTTGTACTGGGACAAGAGGAAGGCTTTGCCATCCCTCCGAGCCTCACCCTGGGGGAAGGCTTTGCCATCCCATAGGTCTGAGGCATCGAGGTCCCTGACCTGGCCATGCCCATGTCAACCATAATAGTCACTCAAGACTTCATCTGTACTTTGCGCATTCACTCAGGGCTTCCTCGGCTCCCCACAATCCCAATCCTAGGCAGCAGGCATGTTCCTAGGAAGGAGGTGTGAGGAGAGGGATGGCGGTATCATGAATGTGAGGCCTGAGTGGTGAATTTGCCTCTGTGGACTCCCACAGGGGAAGGAGGGTGGGAGACAGCCTTAATGTAGAGCCCCCCACCATTGAAACTCATGCACACAGGGCAGAGGTCCAGCAGGCCCGGCCTTTGGAAGGCACGTTCAGCCCGATATCCTTCAAGCCAGGTCTCCACCAGGCCGACATCAAACTGACTGTGTGGAAGAGACTCTTCCGGAAAGTTCTGCCAGGTGAGGCTTCAAATCGTCACCCTTTCAATTCATTGATGGCACCAAGAGGCACACAGAGAACTTCTAGGGCGCCTGCATGGGGTGGCGAGGAGAGTGTGGGAACGGTTGTGTAAGCACACGCACTTGCAGAAGCCAGGCCAGCGCACACACTTCTCCCTGAGCAGAACTCTCCACGCTGGCCATGTCTGATGTACTTCAGGCATCATCCATCTGCTTGCCCATCTCATCCACTTCCCCAACCTATCCCATCCATCCTTTCGTCTATCCACTCTAGCCACACAGCCCTGTGCCCGCCCCTTCCAGGTCCTGGGGACACAGAGTCAGCACAGATGTTCCCCTACTCAAGGACTCAGGCTGGCCATCCCCTCCTGGACAGGGTCTGCAGCTTCTCTGTGAACCAACCCCGGGTCTCTTTCTCTTCCAGCTCCAGAATCTCTCAAGCTGGACCCAGCTACGGCCCACCCTCTCCTGGAGCTCTCCAAAGGCAACACAGTGGTACAGTGCGGCCTCCTCGCCCAGAGACGGGCCAGCCAGCCTGAGCGCTTCGACTACAGCACCTGTGTCCTGGCCAGCAAGGGCTTCTCTTGGGGTCGCCACTACTGGGAGGTGGTGGTGGGTAGCAAGAGCGATTGGCGCCTGGGAGTCATCAAGGGCACAGCCAGCCGCAAGGGCAAGCTGAGCAAGTCCCCAGAGCATGGTGTATGGCTGATAGGCCTGAAAGAGGGCCGGGTGTATGAGGCTTTTGGCTGCCCACGGCTGCCGCTGCCTGTGGCTGGCCACCCCCATCGCATTGGTGTCTACTTACATTATGAGCAAGGTGAACTCACTTTCTTTGATGCCGACCGCCCCGATGATCTGCGGATACTCTACACCTTCCAGGCTGACTTCCAGGGCAAGCTGTACCCCATCCTGGACACATGTTGGCATGAGAGGGGCAGTAACTCACTGCCCATGGTACTGCCCCCACCCAGTGGGCCTGGACACCTCACACCTGTACAGCTATAGGCTGCCCAGGTGCTGTCTGTCCGTTGGCCCATCCTGCTAGACACAGGAATTTGAGGGGTTCTGCTGGTCTTAAAAGAAAGTTTGGACTGCTTGAGAAGTTTCTTCACACCTGCATGTCCCTGGAACATTTATAGCAGGGAATATAGCCTCCTCCCCACCACCTGGGGGTATGTGTATTACCTTCTACCTTTCCAGGTCCTGAGCAACCCTGTCCCTCCCAACTCTTCCAGCAGAGGATAGAAACAGTCCCACACATACTTAATTCTTATCATTGGACCCTTCAAACACCTATTAAAAACAATAAATTTGACATTTTTCTCATTAATTATTACTGTTACTTTGGCACCAAGCTGAAAGGTATTTTGACCCCAATATTAGGTTTCTCCCCCAACGCAGTAAGCTAGATCAAGCCGAATTAAAAAGACCAGGTTCATTGGGCTAGCACTCCCAGGTGACCCTTCTAGCCCTCATAGGTGAGGCAGGGGACAGGAGCAGGAGAAATCACATGACTGGGCTAGAGGAGGGGGCTTAAATACCCTGAAGGCGTGGTCTTGAGCAGCTAACAGCTTTGGGGGAGGAGCCTGGATTTCTAGCAGTCTGGCAGTCTTTCTGAGAGGGCAAGGTTTGGAATGGGGCCAAGCTGGAGATTCTAGCCGAATAATTACTACTATCTTTAATATTTTCGTTTTAGTTAGGTGTATGTTTGGTAGTGCTGTGCCCACAGAGATCAGAAAAGGTTACAGGATCCCTTGGAGCTGGAGTTACAAAGGGGTGTGAGCTGCCTAACAGGTTCTGGGAACAGTATGTGCTCTTAACGGCTGTACCATCTAGTACAATAGATGTAGCCCCAGCTACTACTATTATTTTGAGACAGTCTCATGTAGCCCAGGCTGGCCTGAACTGACTAGCCAAAGATTACCTTAAACTCTTGATCCTCCTGCCTGAGTGCTGGAGTATGGGGAGTGTGCCATTATGCCTGGCTTATTCAGTGGAGGGACTGGAACCAAGGGCTTTCTGCCTCTTGGCAAGCACTCTTCTGAGTTACATCAGCATCCCTCCTCCTCCTTCTCCTCCTCCTCCTCATCATCATCAATGTTGAGGATTGATTCCAGAGATCTGCACATGCTAGGCTCTACTTCCAGCAGCAATCTTTGCCCTATTAAAAACACACTGTTTAATAGTCTAGTCTGGTTTTTGCAGTGCTGAGGATGTAATCCCAGAGCCCCACATTCACTAGGTGGGCGCTCACACCGAACCACATCTCCAACCCCACATTAGTGGATTTAAGGCCGGTAATCTACTTCTGAGCCACACCCTAGCCCCTCAATTCGGGATTCTAGACAGGTGCTCTATCACTGAGCCACACCCCAGCCCCTCACTGGGGGATTCTAGACAGGTGCTCTATCACTGAGCCACACCCCAGCCCCTCACTGGGGGATTCTAGGCAGGTGCTCTACCACTGAGCCACACCCCAGCCCCTCACTGGGGGATTCTAGGCAGGTGCTCTACCACTGAGCCACACCCCAGCCTCTCAGTAGAGGCATCTAGGCTGTGCTTTATTTATTACTGAGTCTTTCATCGTATCATTGGAGGAGGCTGAGGCAGGACGGTGAGTCTGGGGTACATTTTGTGTCCCAGAGTAAGTCACGGTCTTAAAAAACTATCAAGTAGCTACGGAATTAGGTAAAATTACTTTTCCCCCCCTTTTTTGGTCTTTTGAGACAGGGTCTCACTATGTAGCCCTGGCTGTCCTGGCACTATGCAGACAGAGCTGGCCTCGAACTCACCACTGCCTCTGTCTCCCGCGCGCTGGGATTAAAGGCGTGAGCCACCACGCCCGGCTATAGAATTAACTTTCAGATGCTGAAAACGGAAAGCAGCTACCTTCTTGGGAGTCTACCGAAGGACAGTGCCTTTTGACGCCGGAAACCCGGCTGTGCGGGACATTGCAGCGGCCGCAAAGCCAGACGGAGCTTTGCGACAGTGTCGTAAAGACTGTGCCGAAGCGGCAGCATGGGGCTGTACGCGGCGGCGGCGGCCGTGCTGGCGGGCGTGGAAAGCCGCCAGGGCTCCCTCAAGGGGCTGGTGTATTCCAGCAGCTTCCAGGTAGTGGGGCCGGGTGCAGGGAGGAAGGGTTGGGGAGCGGGACCTGGGCGGGCGGGCGGGGGCGGCGAGGCCCGCGTGGGGTGCACAGCGTGTCTTCCCCGGGCCCCGCAGAACGTGAAGCAGCTGTACGCGCTGGTGTGCGAGACGCAGCGCTACTCGGCCGTGCTGGACGCCGTGATCGCTAGCGCCGGGCTCCTCCGCGCCGAGAAGAAGCTGCGGCCGCACCTGGCCAAGGTGAGCGGCGGTGGCCGGGGCCGGTCACCCGGGCCTAGTTCTGCCCCTCTTTCCGGGATCCCAGTTGAGCTGGGCTGGATGTTGACCTCACTTAGAGCATTGCATAAAGGGTTAACTAGGACAGAGGCCCAAACTAGCAGTGGCAGAGGCTGCCTGCCGGGAAAGGTGATGATGGAAAGGAAGGTTGGGGGTGCACAGTTCTGCTGAACAGGTGGCTACCTGCGGGAAAGGTACAGGCACGGGAGGCAGGACACCGGGTTTCAATACCGAATCTGCTTTCTGTCTGTCTGCCTGCCTTTTTTGTGACGCTGGAGATTGAACCCAGTCTCCAGCACGCCAGGGAAGAGTTCTACCACTGAGCCACGCCCCCAAACCCGCAGTGGAGGAGTCTAGATTAGTGTTCTATCCCTGAGCCACACCCCAGCCCCTCACTGGGGGATTCTAGGCAGGTGCTC
>CABHPP010124302.1:0-15740 GCA_902168425.1 Peromyscus attwateri
TGTCCTTATATCTTAAATTAATCCATTTCTATAAATCTATACCTTGCCATGTGGCTCGTGGCTTACCGGCATCTTTACACGCTGCTTGTCCTGGCGGCGGCTGGCTGGCAGTGACTCCCTCTGCCTTCCTGTTCCTTTTATTCTCTCTGTTAGTCCCGCCTATACTTCCTGCCTAGCCACTGGCCAATCAGTGTTTTATTAGCAACACATTTGCCATACAGAACATCCCACAGCACACGTGCATAATGTATTTTGTCAAGTTCACCCCCTTTACCCTTTCTTGTCCCTCTCACTTATAGTAATATCCTTTCTCTTCCCAACTAGCCTTTCTACTTTCACATCCTGCATGCATGTGTGTGTGTGTGTGTGTGTGTGTGTGTGTGTGTGTGTGTGTATCAGTGAATTTCATTAGGATATTTATACATGGGTATCGGAGCAATAGCCACACTAGTGAAGCAAAAGTCTTTCCCTCTCCCACCTGCCGTTAACTGTGTATCAATCTTCAGGAGAAATGAGGCTTCATAATCTACTTCCTGTCTGTGGTGGCTTGAAAGAAAATGGCCCCACAAATAGAGTCACACTACTAGGAAGTGTGGCCTTGTGGAAGTAGGTGTAGCCTGGTTGGAGAAAGTGTGTCACTGTGAGGGCGGGCTTTGAGGTCTCTTTTGCTCAAGCTTCCCTCAGTGTGACTTTCAGTCAACTTCCTGTTGCCTGCAAGATGTAGGACTCTCAGCTACTCCTCCAGCACCACATCTGCCTGCACGCCGCCATGCTCCCCACCATGATGATAATGGACTGAACCTGTGAAACTGTAAGCCACCACCTCAATTAAGTGTTTTCCTTTATAAGAGTTGCTGTGGTCATGATGTCTCTTCACAGCAATAGAAACCCTAACTAAGACACCCTCCCATGACAAGGTATTGACAGGTCTATCTTAATTTTCTGTGATAAAGACCATGACCAAAAGCAACTTAGGGAGGAGAAGGTCTTTTGGGCTCACACATCCCGATGATGGTCCATCACTGAAGCTCAAGCAGGGCAGGAACCTGAAGGTAGGAACCAGAAGCGGAAACCATGGGGGAATGCTGCTTACTGGTTTACTGTTCATGCTTGCTAGACCTGGTTTCTTATACAGCCCAGGACCACCTGCCTAGTAATGGCACGGCCCAAAGTGGGCTGGCCCTCCCACATCAATCATTAATCAGGAATATGCCACACAGACCTGCCTACAGGTCAATCTCATGATGGCATTTTCTCAGGTATTTCTGTCTTCCCAGAGGATTTGTATCACGTTGACAAAAAAAATCTAACCAGCATAAAGTCCTGTCTAGTGCAGGTAATTACAGCTGTTGTGGGTTTAAGTGTGCCACAGCCCTGTCATGCCTGGGAGTCAGTCATCCCAACCTTCCCTGTCCCATCCTCCAGCTCTTACATTCTTTCCCTTATTATTTCTGTGATGTTCCCCCCTGAGCCGTGGAGTGGGTGATACAGACATTCCATTTCTATCTGAGTATTCAACAGTCACTTTTTTTCTCCTCTTTGTGTATTTTATTCTGTGTGCATTGGTGTTTTGCTTGCATATATGTCTGTGTGAGGGTGTCTGATCTCCTGGAATTGGAGTTACAGACAGTTGAGAGCTACCATGTGAGGGCTGGAAATTGAACCCTTGTCCTCGGGAAGAGCAGACGGTGCTCTTAACCACTGAGCCATCTCTCCAGCCTCAACAGTCATTTATTCTCAGCACATTGACCAATTATGTCTCTGTAGTCACGCTGGCTGCTGCAAAAGCAGCTTTTCCAATGAAAGTTGATCCTTCTTCTTAAGCTTCTCCTTCCCCAAATGCCCATGCTTAAATGTATATAAACACTGTTTCTTCATAAACTCAGATTTAGCTTCCCCCAAAAATAAAATAGCCATGGAAGAAAATGTAGGGTGAAAAGGGCCGAGGAAAAAACACCCTGACTCTGACTTGACCCCAGGGCCAGGGCTTGAAATCCCACTAATCCCTGAGCTTGCCCCAGAGTCAGGCCACAAAACCCCACCAATCCCAAGCCACCCTGGAAAGCTCCCCTCCCCCTCAAGAAACCCTATATAAGCTCTGTACCCTGTTCAGGTTTGCTGCTGCTTCTCACCCTGGAGGCAACTGCCCTCCTGGATTCTTCCTTTCCAATAAATCTCTCCAGTAAGATTTATTATTATTATTTATTATTTATATTATTTATATATTAATTTATATATTTATATAATTAATATATATTTATATATTAATATATTATTATTATTATTATTTATTATGCGGTGTGACATTTTTGCCGAGCTGTAACAACTTTTGCCAGAGCCGGAGCAAAGCAGAACTGTAACACTTTTGCTGGGGAAACTTTCCCCTAGCAGAGCAGAGTTGTTACACTCCAGGGGATGTGAGCAGAGCTGAAACACTTCTCCAGAGAAGAAAGAGCAAAGCTGTAACAACGTTGCTGGGGAAACCATCTCCTCTGGAAACCCTCCTCCTTCCCCTGGAGCAGAGTTGTAAAACTACTACACTTACAGTGACTTTGTGGTATTCCTTGACTGCCAGGATACCTTTCCATCCAAGCTGCAACACTTACAGAAAACTGCTTTTAAATCTTGAGACTCTCTGAAGAATGTGTTTCAGGCCCTGAGTTCAATGCCCAGCACTGAAAAGAAAATTGGATTTTCTCCACTCACATTGGAGTGTGATTTGAGCTCTTACCCAATCCCCTGCAAAATGGAAATAGAAAGTAGTGATTGGCACTGTTGTGTGCCATGGGATGTTTGCTTCTGTTGGGGGAACCCTTGTTGGAATTCCTGGCCACTCCCCCAGCTACATGACCCCACATACGCAGTTCAGTAGCCAAGTAAGGGGCCTTATGTCCTATGTAATCCATGTGCTGTGTGATCACGCAAGCTATGCACATGCGTGGTGTAGCTCTGTAAGCCCATATGCACCTGTACAGGGGAATCCATAAGATTCCCACCCCCCTACCCCCCTACCCCCACCTTCTCTCTTTGCATGTGTCTTCCACAGGCCTGGTCACGCTCTCTTCTGTCCCTCCCTTCTCCTAATAAAACTTTGATAGTGGGTTTTGTTGTACCTCGTGGATTTTCTCGCAGGGTAACAGCGCCGCTTAATGAATAACATTGCAATGTTGGTTTTAACGCAGAAGCACGCAATTAAGCTTGATGGCGTACCAGCCTTGTCCTGCTTTCTAGAGACTGACTTGCTATTTCAGTTGGGTGGCTTGGGGCTATAGAAGGCAGTAAGTTAGGCAGGGCAAGTGCCTGGGAATCCTATGTCCTTTATCGCTCCTTCCTGCCTCCTAATCTCCCAGAGGACTCTTCTCCAGTGCTGTGGAATGTTCCTGTGACCCCTGAACTTGCCACCACAGAGACTGGGAGTCCTAAGGTTCTGTTGCTCTGACAACCCATTACCCATAGTGTCTGTATCAGAGCTGCCAAGGTTCTGGGAGAAAGAGACCTGAAGCAGGGTCACAGTTGTTGAACATTTACATTCAACTATGACTAGTCTTTCTGTGTTCAGGGACATACCCCCAGCCCAGAAGCTGGAAGGTAGCTTACTAAAGGTCTACAGGCACGATGATTATCCTAGCAAGATGTTCTTGGCCTACAAAGGTAGGGGCCAATCATTTCAGGGTTTAAGGTTTTCTACACATTTTGACTGGCTGTAAGTGGGCAGTGGCCCCAGTGGAGGAATGAAGAACAGTCCATGCCTCCTGCAGTTGGAAAAGCTTTAGTGTATTAACAGAACTGCCCAGAGCCTAGGAGAGCAGTGAGGGTTCCAAGTCATCCCATACCCTGTGCCCTTTGCTGGGGACTTCTGGGAATTTGGGAGGAGCCAAGTCTTCTTCTGTCTCTCACCTTGTCTTTATCTGCCACTGCATACTCCCTTGCTCCTCCAGTTCTCTTTGTTTGTTTTTGACAAGCTCATATAAAGCAGGCTGGCCTTGAACTCACAATAAAGCTGAACAGGACCTTGAGCAGACTCTCGTCCTGCCTTCATCTCCCAAGGACTGTAGGGATCACCACACTTTGCTTCTCTCTCATCCTTTTGGGGTTTTATTTTATTTGTTTGTTTGGTTTTAAGGCTTTTTTTAAACTGTAGGTATGTGTATAAGAGATAGAAAATGTGTTTGTGTAAGCGTGCAAGGTGGCCAGAGGCATTGCATCCCCCAGAGCTGGATTTACAGGTAGTGATGATGGGCTACCTGATATAAGTGCTAAGAACTGAACTTGAGTTCTTTTCAAGGGCAATAGGTACTCTTAACCACTGAACTTTCTCCCTTCCCAATGCTCTCATTCTTGAATCAAGAAATTAAGCCTTCTAGGGGGGTGTCTCTCTATTGATAGAGTACCTGCCTAGCATTCCTGAAGCCCTTCATTCAATCCCTAGCAAATAAACCAAGTATGGCACTCACCTGTAACCCCAGCACCTGAGGGGTGGAGGATCAGATGTTCAAGGTGTTGGTTAAATCAGCTGCTTGTGGCTGGCTGCCGCCCGTGGCGGCTGCCATGCCGATGAAGGGGAGTGCTGGAGGAGAGTCACGAGCCATGGTTACCTTTTTAGAGCTTTATTGGGAGGGGGTAGAGAGAGGGAGAGGGGGGAGAGAGAGAGGCGGGGGAAGAGAGGACAGACAGAGGAAGGAGTGGAAAGGAAAGAGAGGGACGCACAGAGGGCCCACCCGCTTTTTAGGCTGGGACGCTGTTGCAGGCTGATGACATAATTAAGGACAGAATCCTTACATCTCTGACTTTCACTTATTATAAAAAAAAACAAAACAGGTAGATGGGAATGGGGGCGTCGTTCCTCTCAAAAACTGCTTTTAGCTGACTTTTGGACATCGGTTGGCTCTTGGGGGAATGGAGAAGGGGAGTTTTCCAAGGTAGACAGGCATTGTGGGATGCTGTCTGTCGTCCGTTTGCTCTGGAGACATGTATTCCTCTTGGCTGTGGCTGGGAACTGTTTGACAAGATGCTGGTGACACAGGAAAAAAAAAACTTAAGAGATATAAAAGAATCATTATTATTTTATGTTGACATTTATCTAAGGTAGATCCAGCCTGTCCCTATGGATTTTGAAACATGTTAAGCTTTATCAGAGACAGATTATTTTAAAGCACCTATTTCCTTTATTAGTTTGGCATCCAGAAGACAGGTGATCAATTGTTAAAAGCATCTCACAGTAGTAGATGTTTATATTAAAGTCTTTTTTATAGCGCCCAGATGCTTTTGGATCTGGGAGTGTAAATACCTTTTAGCTGTTACAGTTTTTACTTGATGATCTCTGGACTCCGGTTCTGTGGTGGTCCTGTACCATTAGCTGAACAGTGAATTAGAACAGGGAACCAGGAAGAGAAAAGCTTGTGGTGCATGAGAATTTATTTATTTTTTTGGAATTAGGGACAAGGCAAAGATCGGGGCCCTGTCTGTATGCACATGAGAAACACAGGCAGTGGATCTGGAGTGAAGCAATGAGCTCTTATCTTAGCTGAAAATCTTTTTTCATTAAGTAACTCTGAAAGTGCAATTAAATCTGGTGAGGTGGTAAGGCTGTCCTCTGTACCCGACAATAAAGGAGAGGTGGCATCCCAAAACTCCCAGGACTGAGTCAGTGGCTCTGGTGTCCAGAAGGAAAGTAATGGATCGCTTCCCTGCTGCGTTCTGGGTTCCCTGCCATGTCTGTAGCCAAGCCTAGGTCTGCTGGAGGTCTTAATTTGATGTACCCATGCATCTTGGCACCTGGGGGCAGTCAGCTGACTCTTTGTCTTTCTAGGCGGCACTTTTAACAAGGCTGTTGATGGCCTGGCAGGGCACTCACTAGCCCGTGGCCTTTTTCCTCACTTAAAACAGAGACCCAACAGCTTTTGGGAGTCAGCGAGTGCCAGTACTTGGCAATTTTGTTTTCGGGCTTTTATCTCTTCCCTGACACACCTTAAATGCCATAGATGACTCTTTTGCCTGTGGGGTCAGGAGCCTTGCTCTCCAGATGCTTAAGTTTTAGTCGGGGAGGTCTGGAGAACAAGAGATGGATTTTACTCCATGTCCTGAATTTTTTTTTTCCTGATGATTGATGGCTTAAGGACAGCTTTTAGAAAATCTGCCAGTAGGCAGACTATAAACTGATCCTTTTGGAAGACTTGTCTGAGGCTATAAGCTGATTTTCGGCTTAAGAGCCATCCTAACTACTGTAAACTTATTTGTATGGATCTTAGCCGCTTCCAGACCCGTCTGTGCTTCTCAAGGCAGTTTGAGAATGAGTGGATGGAGTTAAGGTGAGTTAGGGCGAGTCGTAGAAACCACCCAAGCCCGCCCATTTGAGCCCACCCACTGCTGGTTGAAGTCAGACAGAAAAGGTTGCACGTGGCAGACGCAGAAGTGGAGAAAGAGAAGGGTTTAGAACTTTAGCAGAAAGCTTGGAGATAAATTAACTCTTATTTGCCCGTTCGCTGGCAGAAGTTCCTGCGACGCTGTTATTTTACACTGTTATGCAGCCAGGTTTACCAGTGCCCGCCCCTATCTGCCAATGTAGGTGGCAAATGTATCCACCCCTTTGTCCCATGGCTGTAGCCGAGAGAAAAGTAAAAAATTAAAATAACAAACCGGGATCAGACTACAATCTTGGGCATCCCCAAAGAGTGGAGAGAGAGATCTATGAATCAGCTCAAGTCACTGTTCCTCTTCATCAAGGGAAGGTGAGAGCTTGGCTGTACTGCAGTTGGTCCATCGTTGAACCCTAGACACCATTTACCTCCTCATCAGGAGCAAAAATGTGCCTGCCCTTGTCAGCACAGCCCAAGGACAACCCCCCCACCCCCTACCCCCCACCCCCCACCCCCGGGGTGTCTGTCGCAAAGAATATAGCTCATACTACAGCCACGAGAATGGCAGACTCACTGTGGTGACGGCAGCAGTAGCTGTACGGGGGTCCAACGGAGGCAGTGAGGGACACGCGTGCTCGCAGTCTCGCGGTCTCACTGGATGGGGGAAGAGGCAGCAGGCAGCAGCGGTCACAGCAGGTCCTCGGTGCTCGGTGGTGTATCCAAGTCACAGTACCAATGTTGGTTAAATCAGTGCTCATGGCCGGCCGTGGCGGCCATGCTGACGGAGAGTGCTGGAGGAGAGTCACAAGCCATGGTTACCTTTTTAGAGCTTTATTGGGAGGAGGGGAGAGAGAGGGAGAGAGGGGGGAGGGAGGGAGGGAGAGAGAGGACAGATGGAAGGAAGGAGTGGAAAGGAAAGAGAGGGACACACAGAGGGCCCACCCGCTTTTTAGGCTGGGATGCCGTTGCAGGCTGATTAATTAATTAATTAATTAAGGACAGAATCCTTATACAAGGTCATTCTCAGCTACAAAGCAAGTTCAAGGCCAGCCTGGGATGCTTAATGAGAGGGGGAGAGGACAAGGGAAGACAGACAGACAGACAGACAAAGAGACACAGAAAGAGAGGGGCAGAGATAGACAGAGAGTCCTTCTCATATGGAATCAGGCCTCCCCATCATGAAAGCCAGGGCATACTTTGTTTAACTTATTGAATGTCTAACTCATTTTGTATGTAAATTGTAACCTTTAAAATGCATAGGTTTCAGCTGCCTTTGTTGCTATTCTGTTTTGTTTGTGGTTTTTGTTTTTGAGACCATGTCTTGCTATATAGCTCAGGCTGGCCTGAAGCTGTGGACCAGGCTGGCCTGAAAATGATCCTCCTGCCTCCTCCCCTCCTTAGTGCTGGGGTGACAAGCCTGGGCCATCAAGCCTGACTTAGCTGAGGTTCTTGTTGTTGATGGTGGTGGTTGTGGTTTATATACTGTGCACCCCAATAAACTTATCTGGGGGTCAGAGAACAGAACAGTCATTATATTAAACATAGGTTTAGGCAGTGGTAGCACACGCCTTTAATCCTAACATTCTGGAGGCAGAGATCTGTTTGGATCTCTGTGAGTTCAAAGCCACACTGGAAACAACCAGGCATGGTGACACACGCCTTTAATCCCAGGAAGTGATGGCAGAAAGCAGAAAGGTAGATAAGGCGTGAGGACCAGGAACTAGAGCCTTTTTTAAGCTTTTAGCTTTTAGCAGCAGTTTAGCTGAGATCCATTCGGATGAGGATTCAGAGTCTTTCAGTCTGAGGAAACAAGATCAGCTGAGGAATTGGTGAGGTGAGGTTGGATGTGGCTTGTTCTGTTTCTCTGATCTTTCAGCGTTCACCCCAATACCTGGCTCTGGGTTTGTTTTTATTAATAAGACCTTTTAAGATTTGTGTTACAGGTGGTGTTTTGTTTTTAAACACAATCACTGTTTTATGAAAAGAAAGAAGCAAGAAGGAAGGAGAGAGAGAAAAATATAAGTGTTCATGGGTACTTTCCAAAGCCACAAGAAACACACACGAGACTTGTGGTTTATGGGCCACTGTCTTAGAGACCCCAAGACTGGGCACACAGAACTAACTCCCTTTGACGTTTCTCCACAGTCTGCATGACCGAACAAGGCTATCCCTGGATTTCTCTGGTGGTGCGCAGGACTCGCCTGCAGATTTCACAGGACCCCTCTCTGAACTATGAATACTTACCCAGGATGGGCATGAAATCATTCATCCAAGCCGCCTTGGAACTCCTCTTTGGAAAACACAGCCAAGCCATTGCAGAGAAAAGGGTGAGGCACCGAGACGAGATACAGGGCTGCATGACATACAAGAGCCTCCACCTTGACAAAGGCGATTCCCAAGACTCTGAAAGTCCATAGATTTTGCACTGGGAAGCCGAGTGCAAAAAAAATCCGAACCTAAATCCTCCTCATGCAGTCACTCAGTTGCACCCACTCCCGCTGCTGGTTTGAAAACTATAAGTAGGTCATTTCAATATAAAAGGAAAAAGAGGGGTTGGGGATTTAGCTCAGTGGTAGAGCACTTGCCTAGCATGCACAAGGCCCTGGGTTCGGGTCCTCAGCTCTGAGAAAAAAAAAAAAAAAGGAAAAAGGAAGAGGGCTGAAATGCTGAGCATGTGTAAGGTCCTCAGTCCAACCCCAGAACCAAAAGTAAGACAAAAATCTGAGTCTGGGGTGTGCCGGTGTGACCGCCGATCCTTTAAAATGTTCCTTTCACATATTGCTTGCTGACAGGTAGGGGGTGTGCACACTGTTGGTGACAGTGGGGCCTTCCAGCTTGGGGCCCAGTTTCTCAGGACGTGGCGTAAGAATTTGAAAACTGTTTGCATTGTCTCATGTCAAAAGGGTGAGTGTTGCCAATTCCTGTCCTGTGTGTAATCTCCACTCCTACCCTCACTATCTGTCAGGAGGAAAAAATGGTAGCTATGCCAAGCTATGTCCACCCTTTTCCTGTGAGTGTCCTACTGTCAGTCAGTAATCCTTACCCCACCCTCTGGCATCTCTGCCTCTGTTTCTCCATTTCCATGGACCCCAGCTGGTGGGGGTCTGTGTTCCCACAGAACAGTATGGACTCATCTTCCAGGACATGGGCTTTACAGTTTATGAATACTGCATCTGGAACCCCAAGAAGCTGTACTCAGACCCCACCTTGTTCTTCGATTTGATGGAGGTAGGGGGTCCCCACTCAGAATCGTCTCCCTCTATAAACCTGGCTTATGGCCTATTCTTCCCCCTGACTTGTTGGCCTTCACTTGGCTTGGATTTGCCAGGATTTTTAGTGAGAATAAACCTAAGAGATTATTTCTCCTCTAAATGCCTGGTGTCACCGCCACACAGTTAGAGGTGGTGCCTTGATGAGACAAGTGTCTTCCTACAGCATATCCCAGCTGACAGTATCCTTGTGATTGGGAACATTATTGACTGCAGGTTCACGCAAACTCAGTGGACAAATCTGATGTCCATCATTAAGGTCAGCAGAACTTCCTGCCATGTTCCCCCCGACACACCCCCGGCCCTGTCACATCTGCTTCTCCCCAGCAACCTCATTCTTTTGGATTCTTTTATTTTTTTTTCTTGCAGAGCAAGCATATATTCCCATTCTTTGACGTTCCCTGTCAAGGTCTGTCCACAGGTGACCTGGAAGAAGACACCAGACTCTTACAGTACTTCGTGCTCCTAGGGTTTGAATTCTTCTGCAGCCAATCTCTGTCCAAGAGCTTTGGCATTTATGGTATGGTATGGGCAGAAGGGTAAGAGAAATGGGGAACAAAACTGTTGTCACATCCACACACAAGTGATTTTTTTTTTTTAGTGAGCTTACAAAATAATGAGCTTCTTATAATGTTTCTCTGTCTGTCTGTCTGTCTCTGTATCTGTCTCTCTCCTACACAAACACACACACACACACACACTTTCTCATATTTTTCCCACTGCCCTACCTTATCCCTCCACCAAAGGATAGATGTTTTCAACATCACTTATCCCCTGGAAGAAGGCTAGTACTCCAGAGAATCGCAGTGTGAGCAGAAAAGAGCACCCTTGGGCTAGAAGTCGGGCTCTGTGACTAAACCCAGCTACCCAAGTTATCCATACCTGTTCTAGTTAAAATTTCACCCTCTCAGGCGTCTGCCTCCTCAGACGGAAGATGAGGAGGAAGTACTTGGCAAATCTTTCAAGCTCTCTCCTCCTTGCACACTCTTGCTTGTGGACGCTCTTTCTGCTTTTGGAGGTCAAATACTACCCTGGCTGGGCTGAGCTGGCAGCTCCACAGCTGAGCCCCGTCTCCTGCAAGGTTGGAGGGAGAGGTGGAGGTGGGATTCTGAGCATAAGGGAGGAGACCGAGGGTGAAGCTGTCTTCTCAATGCTGCAGATGAAGGAGTGGGGATCCTAGTCGTCGCAGCCCTCAGCAACCAGGACCTGCTGTGCGTCCTCTCGCAGCTGATGAACAATGTCCAGGCCCTGTGGGGAAACCCTCCGGCCACAGGTGCCCGGATAATCACTTCCATCCTCTGTAACCCTGCTCTGCTTATAGAATGGTAAGGGGTGGGAGGGACTGGGCAAGGGAGGGCGGCTAGGGCTCCCGCATTCCTACAGACTGCCTGGCTCTCGGGATCCACCTGAGTGCTTCTTTTTTTTTCTGTGTGGCCTCTGTATCCCACTCATTCATGCACACATCCATCAAAATTTACTGAGGGCCTTCTGTGTGCCGTGGCTCTAGCTATGGCAAGGGCTGCCCTGCCTTGCAGGAGTGGACAATGGCACCTTTATTTTAGAAATAAGCCAATGAGTTAGTTATCTGAACACTTACAGACTGATGAAACCCATTATTTTTTATATAAGTGTGCGCACACACACACACACACACACACACACACACACACACAAGAAAGAGAGAGAGAGAGAAAGAGAGAGAGAGAGAGAGGAGGATAAGATGAATTGCTAAACAATCTTATTAATAATAATTAAAAAAAAAAACAGGAGCCAAATATTGGAGTGAAAACTGAGAGATTAGAGAAGCAGAAAGAAGCCAGCCATGTTCTTACCACTAGGAAATCCTCAGCCCAAGAGAGAGCTACTTCCTGTATACGCATGCCTATATACTTTTTTGTGCCCTGCCATCTTACTTCCTCTCTCCGCCCAGCTACATCACTTCCTCTTTCTGCCCAGCTCTATCACTTCCTGTCTGTCTATACAAACCTCCAGACCTCTATGGTTAACTAGCACTGGGATTAAAGGTGTGTGCCAGCACGCCTGGCTCTGTTCCCAGTGTGGCCTTGAACTCACAGAGATCTGGATGGATCTCTGCCTCCCAAATACTAGGATTAAAGGCATGTGCTACCACTGCCTGACCTCTATATTTAATATAGTGGCTGACTTTTTCCTCTGATCCCCAGATAAGCTTTATTGGGGTGCACAAATAAAATATCACGAGAGAGAGAGAGAGAGAGAGAGAGAGAGAGAGAGAGAGAGAGAGAGATATCTGGGCCTGACACATTACTCCGAAGGTAAAGGTACTTGCTGCCAAGGCTGATGACCTCAGGACCTGATGATTCCCAGGACCCACATGGTGGAAAGAAAGAACCTACTCCTACAAGTTGTCCTCTGACCTACACACACACACACACACACACTCAAACACAAATACACACATACAAATACACACAGAAACTTAAAGAAACTTATGAACATACACACAAACTGAATAGAAACATGTCAAATAAACACACATACATCACACACACCCAAACACAGAAATACACAGTGATATATACACAAACATAAATACATACACATACACACACACACACACACACACACACACACACACACACACACTAAAACTAAGGTGGCAAAACCTGGGAGTCTACTTTTCATGCTTAAATTAGTATGGGGCCTGGGTCACTCAGCTTCCTATTACTGCACTTGAGAATATTTGATAGGATTAACACCCCTCCCCCAGAAAAGAAAGGTTTGTGTTCACTCTCAGTTTTGGAAGTCCAGTTGATAGTGTCCCTGGATCCCAGGGTGAAGCAACACATGGTGGTAGAGTTTGGAGTAACAAATGTTCACCTTACGAGGTCCAGAAAGCAAACAGAGGTAATGAAGGAGCAGGAGTCCTAATAGCCCCCCACCCCAATGACCTAACTTCCTCCCACAATCAATAGTGACACAGTCTTTAACACATGGGCCTTGAGGAGACGTTTAAGACCCAAACTACAGCAGAATCAAATCCCCTTCCCGCCATAGGTGCCACGGAGCCCAGGTTCCATCCATGTGCTTCCTGACATGGGTCAGGGCATGGAAAAAATAGGAAGAGGGGAAGCTACATTGGGAATCGAGGAGACCCCTCAGTCCCGTTTCTTCCTTCTTGCCTTGGCAGGAAGCAGAGTCTAAAAAGTGTTGTGGAGAACGTCATGCTGATCAAGGAGAAGGTGAAGGAGAAGCTCCGGCTCCTGGGGACCCCTGGGTCCTGGAATCACATCACCGAACAGAGTGGGACCCATGGTTATCTGGGACTCAACTGTAAGTTCCAGAACAGGACAACTCTCCCCTTCCTGACCCCAGACCTGTATTTTAACACTGAGCAGCACTGACTGGATGATCAGTTTGCAGCTCCACTCTGGGCTTTCCTCACGTCCTTGGAAAAGTGAGGCTGCTTCAGAGAGCTTTCTAGAACCCCACTGATGCTGACACTTCTTATTCTCTAATTCTGCCTGGGCTTGAGAGGAATTATGAGCCCTGTGACTGTCCCAGACCAGCAGGTGGAGTTCCTGATCAAGAAGAAGCACATCTACATCCCTAAGAGCAGCCGCATCAATTTCACCTGCATCAATTCCAGGAACATAGACTACATCACGCAGAGCATCCACGAGGCAGTGGTGATAACAGAGGGCTGAGAGGGGTAGTCTTCCCAAAGCTGCCCCTGATTGGAATGAAAGCTTTATGTCATCTTTGAAAAAAAAATACTGAATTAATTATGCATTACTAGGCTCACCCTTTCATTTATTTATGAAGCAATGTGCTGGTCTGGGGTGGGGGAGGTGCTTCAGTGCAACACATGCCAAGCATAGGTGGAGCCCTAGATTCCATCCCCGGGAGTTGGGTGGGCGTGTGTGTGTGTGTGTGTGTGTGTGTGTGTGCGCACGCGTGCAAGAACAATTATCCTCATAGAACATGGTTCAGTTCGTAGCCATGTGGTTGGTACCAAAGTGAGCAGAAGTCAGAAGATATTGAGAGGTGTGCTGTGTGTGTGTGCACACACATGTGTATGCACATATGCACATAGTTTCAAGTGAGTGCAGTTGTATACATTCATCTGGTGTCTCTTCCAGAAACACAAGCCAAGTTTTGCTCAAGTTGTTTCCTAATATGTCGATCATATTTGAGAAATCAAAAGGCTGAACCAAAATTCATGTGTAAACACTTAAAATTACTTTACCAGAATTAATTTTAAAAGAGATCAAAGATGAAAGGCTGTTGGCAGACTTTTCTTTGGGCTTCCAACTCACAAAAAGCAACTGGGAGACTTATTAATTATGAAAGCTCGGCCAAAAGCTTAGGCTTATTACTAACTAGCTCTTACAACTCAAATGAACCCATTTCTATCAATCTACATGTTTTCACATGACTCATGGCTTTTTACCTCTCATCAGCATATCATGTTCATCTTGCTTCCCTACGAATCTCCTGGCATCTCTGCCTTCCTTCTCCCCAGTGTCCTCTGTGTCAGAAAATGCTGCCAAGCTATTGGCCGCTTTTTATTAAACCAATGAGAGCAACACATCTTCACAGTGTACAAATATTCTAGAACAGATGGCTGTCTTAGTCACCGTTCTATTGCTGTGGACAGACACCATGACCAAGCCAACTTATAAAGGAAAGCATTTAATTGGGAGTGCGTTTACTGTGTCAGAGGGCGAGTCCATGACCAGCATGGCAGAGAGCATGTCTGCAGGCAGGTGTAGCACTGGAGCAGTAGCTGAGAGCTCATATCTTGATCTACAAGCAGGAAGAAAAAGGAGAGAGAGATGGGGCCTGGCATTGACTTTTGAAACTCAAAGTCCACCCCCAGTGACGCACCTCTTCCAAAGGCCACATCCCCTAATCCTCCCTAAACAGTTCCACCACCTGGAACCCAAAGATTCAAATATATTAGGGGGGCCATTCTCATTCAAACCACAATAGCTGATGCTACCTAATTTCTAGTGTTACACATTATAATAATCAAGGTCTTGTGACCTAAAAAAGTAAGTAGATCAATGAAACAGAACAGTGTCCAAAAATAAACATCCCTGCTTATGAATAACCGACTTCTTACAAAGATACAGGAGCGACATAACAAATTATGCCACGAAGGCTACATCTGAAGGGAGGAAGGGAGGGAGGAGGAGAGAGAAAGAGGAAGTGTGTGGGTTCTTGCAAATGTGGGCAAGTGTAGCGGAGGCCAGAGACCCACCTCTCCCTGGAGCTAGAGTTACAGGTGGTTGTTGGAAACCAAACTGGGGCCCTCCGCAAGAGCAGTGTGGAACCATCACGTATACCAGGCTGGCCTCAAACCCTCAGAGATCTTCCCACCTGTGTCTCCCAAGTGCTAGGATTAGAAGCATGTACCACCACATCCAGCATAATACAGTACTTTTAAACGAGTAAAAGATGGGTTGTCTTAAAGGGTGAGGGGAGCTGAGGGGCAGGGAACAGAGAGGGATCACCACTGGGTCCCTTTGGAGAGAAGTGATGTATGCTCACTAATTTGACGGTGGTGGTAACTCACAAATGCACACACACATCAAAACTCATCAGATCGCAGGCTTCCAATGTGTGTGATTTATTGCATGTCAAACTAGACCTCAATTTTTGCCAAGTAGGATGGAGGACATCTGCAATTCTAGCACTTGGGAGGCTGATGCAGGAGGATTGCAAATTCAAGGCAGGCCTAAGCTATATGTTGACATGATCCTTTCTCAAAAAATATACATCTATACATATGAAAAATGTACCTGCATACATAATAAAACCTCAATTAATAAGAATTCGTATATGAGAAGAATGATAGTGAAAAGTTGAGAGGCCAGTGTGGTACAGAATCCTTATGAAAGCAGAGGACAGGGGCTGGAGAGATGGCTTAGCAGTTAAGAGCACTGGCTGTTCTTCCAGAGGTCCTGAGTTCAATTCCCAGAAACCACATGGTGGATCACAACCATCTGTAATGAGATCTGGCACCCTCTTCTGGCCTTCAGGCATACATGCAGACAAAACACTGTATACATAATAAATAAATCTTTAAAAAAAAGGAAGGAAGGAAGGGAGGGAGGGAGGGAGGGAGGGA
>CABHPP010124302.1:23520-34918 GCA_902168425.1 Peromyscus attwateri
AGGAAGGAAGGAAGGAAGGAAGGAAGGAAGGAAGGAAGGAAGGAAGGAAGGAAGGAAGGAAGGAAACAGAGAGAGGAGGAGGAAAGGGAATGTTTGTCCCAGAGGTTGAACTCTGGTCATCAGACTTGGCAGCCAGCGCCTTTCCCCCATTGAGCCATCTGGCTGGCCCCTAAGAAGTATTTTTAACTTCCAGTCACCTTCCTCAAATTAGTAAGACCATCTTAGGATTCTCATATACTCCTCTTCCAAGGCTAGCCCAAAGATAACACAGTACTTGTTTGACAAGATTCCCAAAGCCCTTGGATTGTTTGAGAGTGTTTCGGGCAGCTTTTGTTGCTTAAAAAGACAGGGAGAGGCTTTGTGAATCTGATGAGTTTCAGGGACTTCCTTTTGTTATTTTGAGTTGTTGACCTTCATGCTTAAGGAGCTTCCCTGCAGGATGGAATCAATCTTGGAGAAAGTTGTTACACAACAGTGGCTCAGCCTTCTGATACTGACACCTAATGAAGTGCCTAGTTCCATGGCAACTTGATATGCCAGGATTGTTTGATAACCCTGGGAGGCAGCTCTTTTCTTAAGGGAAACTAGGAGGAGTAATTAGAGGAATAAAAGGGGGGGGGGGGGGGGGGAATAGGAGAAGACGCAGGAGAAACTGCAGTCTGGATATAATATAGGAGAGAATAATTTTAAAAATGCCTCACAGGTATGCCCTCCATTTGGGGGCTTTAGTTATTTACAGATGTAGTCAAGTAAACAACCAAAAAAAAAAAAAGCCATCACTATAGTAAAAATAGTCAGGAGGACACTATACCCAAGACTGCTCATGATGACCAGAGCCCAGTGACATCACTTGATCAAGATAAGCAGACCCAGGACTAGAACTCTAGGACACCCACTGGACAGTCTATCAGCAGAAATCAAGAGCAATGCGCTGCTGTTCACATTTTTAGGACTGCTGGAGAGATGCCACCTGGATCTGCCCTGCAGCTGGAGAGGCTCCCCAGGATTCCCATCCTTGAGCCAGAGACTACCATGATAGACTGGGTCCCATATTTTTTTTTAATGTTCTTTTTATTTATTTTATGTGTCTTTCACATCATGCATCTTGGTCCCATTCATTTCCCCATTCCTTCTCTTCCACCTTCCGCCCCTGCCCCTGAAATCCCCCTACAATAAAACAAGATCTAAGAGAGAAAAAAAGAACAACAACTACAAAAAAAAAAAGGGGGAAAAACTAGGAATCTCGTCACAAAAGCTCAGGGTGACCCAGTGAGCCACACAGTAAATCCCTTTCTCCATATATCTTTACTTGCACGTGTTCATTGCAGTGTCTCATTGTTCTGGTTCGATGCCCTCTGATTTATGTTTCACTATTGAAGTTGGGCCTTCTCTGGGACACCTCTTGGATATCCTGTTGTTGCCCTGGGTCGTGGAGATCCTGCAGTTTTGGGTCTGCAGGACTGGCCCCATCACATGCTCCATAAGATCATAGATGGGGTGGATGTAGGGACCGGCCTAGTCATAGCTCCGGTTCTGGGCTGGGCAGCTGCAGGGTTGGTCAACCCTGCCAGTTCTCCTGTGTCCTCCCTCACCACAAGGATGAACTCTCCAGCGTACCTCAGGGCCAGCTCTCAGGATCCCAGCACTCTGTTGGTGGAAGCAAAGACCTCAGCATTCAAGACCAGCTATATCTACATACCAAGTTCCATGATAGCCTGGGCTACCGGAAAGACTGTCTCAAAAAAAAAAAAAAAAAGTATCAGTATTGTGACAGCTGTTCCTGGTTGTTAACTTGACTATATCTGGAATGAACTATAATCTAGAAATGAAGGGCACACTTGTGATGCAGATCTTAAGGCAGGAAGGCAATATGCCTTTGATCAGGAACTTGAGGTTGGATAACACACGCCTTTAATCCAGACCTTGAGGGTGGAAGGCACACCTTTAATCTGGGCCATACCTTCTCTGGGAATACTATATAATGGAACTTCAGTCAGCACATCCATTCCTTCTTCGAGATCCCAGCAGACCAGCTGAGACACCCAGCCTCTTGGGACTGAACAATTACTGGATTCTTGAACTTTCCATTCATAACGCCATTGTTGGAGTGCAGCCTGTAAGTCATTCCAATACATTATTTTTATATATCTATAAGGACATTCATTCCGTAAATTCTGTGACCCTAGAGAATCGTGACTAACACAAGTTGGGTCAGGGCTAGAACCATGGCGCTGCCTAAGGAGCTCTTAAGCATGGATCTGTACGAGCTGCTTGGCATTGAGGAGGAGGCAGGAGATAACGATGTAAAGAAAGCCTACAGGCACAAAGCACTGTCCTGCCACCCAGACAAAAATCCAGGCAACCCCAGAGCTGCTCAACTCTTCCACCAGCTTTCCCAGGCCTTGGAGGTACTGACGGATGCTGCAGCCAGAGCTGCCTACGACAAGGAAAGAAAAGCCAAGAAGCAGGCCGCAGAGAGGACCCAGAGGCTGGATGAGAAGAGGAAGAAAGCGAGGCTTGACCTGGAGGCCCGGGAGCAGCAGGCCGGGGCCCAGGGGAGTGAGGAAGGGGAGAGCCAGCGCAGCACAAGACTACAGGAGGAGATCGCACGCCTCCGAGAAGAGGGTTCCCGTCAGCTGGAGCAGCAGCAGAGGCTGGTCCAGGAGCAGATCCGCCAGGACCGAGAGCAGAGGCTGAGAGGAAGAGGAGAAAGGAGTGAAGGCAGAGGAACCCCCAAACTAAAGCTAAAGTGGACGTGCAGGAAGGAGGAGGAGTCCCAAGGTGGCTACTCCAGACACGTCCTCCTGAGGCTTTTGCAGAAGTATGGGGGAGGTTCTCAACCTGGTGCTTTCCAGAAAGAAGGCAGGCCATGCCATAATGGAGTTTGCCACTGTCAGGGCCGCGGAGCTGGCTGTCAGAAATGAAGTGGGCCTGGTGGACAACCCTTTGAAGATTTCCTGGTTGGAGGGACAGCCCCAAGGCACAGTGGACCCCAGGGACCAAGGCTTATCAAAGGGCTCAGTGCTGTCAGAAAGGGACTATGAGAGTCTCATTATGATGCGCATGCGCCAGGCAGCTAAGCACCAGCAGCTGAATGCCCAGACTCAGCGGGAAGATGAGGGGCAGCCCACTTAGGGCACTGGCTCCAACCTTCCCACCCCACACCCTTTTCTGAATCATCACCAATAAACTTTTTTTAAAAAAATATCTTGTCGGGCTGAGTTAATCCTGTAGTTAATCAGATTACTCCCACACCTGTTTCCTGCATATAAACATTTGCATAAACTGGAAGCCTCACAATCTCTAATTCTTTTGTCAGCTCTTGGGACCCTTTTCCTCCTGGGTTGCCTAGCCCAGCCTTGACATGAGGGTATGTGCCCAGTCATGTTGTAACTTGTTATGCCAGTGTTTAGTTGATATCCCTGGGAGGCCTGTTCTTTTCTGAAGAAAACTAGGGCAGTTTTGGATCTGGGGGAAACTGTGGTTTGGACATAATATATGATAAAAAAAAAAAAACAATAAATTCTTCACAGCTGTGCTCTCCATTTGGGGCTTGAGTTAATTCCAGGTGTAGTCAAGTTGACAACCAAGAATAGACATCACACCTATATAGTCAGTAAGGCCACCACACCCTAGGCTGCACCTGATAACCAGAACCCAGAGGCATCACTTGCTCCAGATAACCAAACACAGGACTAGAACTCCAGGACACCTTCTGGGCTGTATATCAGCAGAGTTCTATCAACTTACCAATACCTACAACGGTCTTGGTGGAGCCAGGGAGAAAGCTGGTGTATTATCCAGGAAGAACAAGAGATGCCTTTTAATTAGGAAACCCTTGCAGACATTTCTTCCCCAGTTGAGAGTGTTAGACATGAATCAAGACAGAAAATCCGAAGTGGAGAGATTGAACTCCCAGAATGCCCCAATGAGAAGCACCACCCTGAGTCACCAACGAAGATACTTGAGACTAACTTTTCAGAGGCCTCTCTCCACCCCTCCCCAACTCTCTTCCAAGGCATTTTTGCTGTGGGTTTTCCCACAATCCGCCTCCCTGATTTTCTTCTTTTCATCCCCTACAAGATGGCGCCAGCAGACTCCACCCTACCAAGTAAAGACCCACGGACACTAGACAGCCAGCGGCAAAGGGGTTCATTTACTTTTGATACTTCTAAAGACACAATTATATCTTATTGACTTTACCTGAACAACTAAATCCTCTAACATAGTCCACTTTCTCAATGCCTTGGCAAACACCAGTCTGATGCATTAGGATTTCCAAGTGTTGATATACATCCTCAACTCAAGCAAGCTCTGACCTTTCAGAGACCCAGTTCCAATAACTACAGTGGCTGAAAAAGCCTTCCCATCCATGGGTTCTGGAGTTCCTTTATTTCTTGTGTAGTCACCCCTTAAAACTAGAATTCTCTTTCCCGGTGTCAGAATGACTGTCTCTGAATGAGCCTGTCTCCAGATTCAATCATCTTTACCACAGCTCTGGATCTGTCAATCACTCCCTCAACCACACCCTTCTCTAGTATTTCTTCCAAATTTTGTGGTTGTAATTTCATGACGATTCCAGGCTGTAGGGAGAAGTCTGTTCAAGAAGTTCTTTTCTTTTCCTCTTCAATCTCCGTAACTTCCTCCAGGGCAGACTTTAGCTTCTTTGCAGGCAGAGCCGAGCTCTGGGAAGATTCTTTTTGCTTCACCGAGGCTGTGCTCCCCTACAGTTGAGAGTCATGATTTCATCTTTTTCTTTTTTAATATAATTTTTTGATTAGCTCCTAGAGTAGCAGGCTTCCTGACAGCATTTTTATGCACAGTGAGTTTTAGTTGACCTTCCCCACACATTCTCTCTCCTCTCACCCCATGTCCTTTTCCTCCATCCCAGCATGCTTCCTGAGCATGCTTCTTGCTTGTTCAAACCTCATGTGTTCTAGTCCCCTCTTTACCCCTCTCCCTTAGAGTCCCCTCCCCCTCTCATGAGCCCATTTCTAGTTCCTTGACCTGTACACACACCAACCTCACATAAACGCACATACATTAAAATTAGTCTAGAGTCAGGCAGTGGTGACCCATGCCCTTTATCCCTTCACTCAGGAGGCAGAGGCAGGAAGATCTCTGTGAGTTTAAGGCCAGCCTGCTCTACAGAGTGAGATCCAGGCCCACCATGGCTACATAGTGAGACCCTGCCTTGAAAAATCAATAAAAATAACAATGTCAATTTATTAATAATAATAATAATAATAATAAAATACAATTAGGAGCTAAGGTCTTTGCTTTCTTAGGGTTCTGGAGATCAAAGTCAAGGCCTAGAGCATGCTGATCATGTGCTCTGCTAGTGAGACATACACCTGGCCTAGGACTTCATTTTTAAGAATTAACTTTTGGGGGGCAGAGGGGGCTTCAAGGCAGGGTTTCACTGTATATCCTGGATGTCCTGAACTCACTATGTAGACCAGGCTGGCCTGGAACTCACAGAGATCTTTCTGCCTCTGCTTCCCCAGTTCATTTTTAACAATACACAAAAAAATTATTCTAGGGTTAAACCGTAGCTCAGGTGGTAGTTTACAGAGCATGAGAAAGCCCTGATTCAGTCCCCAGAATCACATAAATGAGACTTGGTGGCACAGACCCATGATCCCCCAGCACTTGGGAAGTAGAGACAGGAAGTCCTGAAATTCAAGGTCTTTCTCAGCTGCACAGACAGTTGAAGGCCAGGGCCCCGTGGATGGCTCAGCAAGCAGAGATGCTTGCTGCCAGGCCTAGCAACCTGAGTTTGGTATCTAGGACCCACATGGTAAAGGAGAGTACTGACTCCCATACGCTGTCCTCCGACCTCTACATGCATCCTCCACACTCACATGGTAACACATACTCCCGTATAAATAAAAGTAATCTTACAAACTGAAGAAAAAAGAAGTGAGAGAAAAAAAAAATTCCAGGTGGCTTGCTAATCTAAATAGGGAAAGGAAAGCTATAAATATTTCATTGTAAAACAACATATTCATGACTTTGAGGCTACAAGGAATTTTTTTAGACATGGCGCAAAGCACTAATTATAAAATGATTGATAACTCGTTTCATTTAATTACACTTAGGAGCTTCTTTTCTGCCAACAATGTCACTGAGGGTATAAAGGGGGCTTCAGAGTTTGAGAAGATATGTGTATTATATTGCCTTGCTTTGCTTTTTTTTAAGTAGGATCTCCTTCCATTTGCCCAGGTTGGCTTTGAATTACTATGTAGTACAGGTTGCCTCAAATTCATGACCCTCCTTCCTCAGCCTTCTGTCACCTGAGATAGGAAATTATTAATTAGTAAGAAGACAAGAAAAAAAATACTAAAGATATGCAAAGAAAGAAAAAAAAGATCATTAGATATTGAGGAATTATAACTTTAAACCACTGTTCAGCCCACAAAAGAGAAATACTTCTTTAAAATGCATAAATAGTAAAGATAGACACAATTTGTGGGAAACCTGAGTCTTTCAAACATTGGTAGGAGTATGAATTGGCATAGCCTCTTTGGGAAACTGTTTGGTAATAGCTCTCAGTGACAAACATATACTTACCCCATGATCTAGCAATTCCATTCTTGGGTGTGAGTGTTCATCTATGTATGTGCACTGAGTCACAGGAAGATGTATAGTAATTTTATTCCTAAAAATTCAGTATTAGTTTCCTTTGGCTGCTATAAAAATGTACTATAAGCTTGGTAACTTAAAAAAAGGAGAAGTATTCTCTCCCTGGTGTTCTGGAGGTTAGTAATCCAAAGTCAGGAAGGGTATTAGTAGTGCTGAGTTCATTCTCGGGACTCTGAACAAGATTTTATTCCTTGTCTCTTTCAGCGTCCAGTTGGTAGATCTAACATATATGTCAGTATTCCATTACTGTAACAAAAGACCTGAGATGATTAACTTAAAAAGAGGACAGGTTTATTTTAGCTCACAGTTTTAGATGTTTCTTAATCAGCTAGTCCATTACTTTTGAACCAGTAGTAAAGTAGCTCAACATGGTTGGTTGGAATGTGAGGCAAAGGAAAACCCTCATCTCAAGATGCAAAAGAGAGAAAGCAGAAGAGGCTGAGGTCCTGCTGGTCCCTCCAGGGTACGCCCTCCTCCTATGATCTCCCATTAATCCTTACCTCTTAGAGGTAATACCACCTCACACTAGCTACTGGGCTGGGGACTAAGATTTTAACCCATAAGCTTTGGGGAGGATATTATGTGAATAAGCCCTAGATAGAGCACCAAAGAAAGGATCTGCCAAGCCTAGCTTTGGTGAACCAATAAGTTGATTGGCGTTACTTATGGGAGCATGGCCAGGGTTACTTAGAGGAGTGTGAATGACTCAGAGGAAACTGGGTCACAAAGAGCCCAGGCCACTCAGGACAGCTTCATCCCAGGAGCTCCACAGGCTTCTCCTCCCCCTCAGCAACAAGTTACTGCTTTAAGAATCTTGGGATTGGGCCTTGTTGATCTTGTAGCTTTCTGAGCTTCTTGAGCCTCCTAAGTGGCCCTACCTTGCTGCCTCTCATAAGCCTCCCTCCAGGAGGGAGTGCTTCAATTGGGAGAAAATAGAATACACAACAGGAGGCCTTCCAGATCCAAACCTCAGCAATGTATCCCCTTGAATCTCGGCCTCTTTCTCCTGACTTCTCCTTTTCGGTCTGTGGTGTCTCCCTTTGCTTCACGCCCACACTCTCCCTTCCACCCTTGGTGTTGGAGAAGGAAGATTTTGCACATGCTGGCTAGGCATGCCTCAACTGTTGCATTACAGCCCCTTCCCTGATCTACACCCTTCACCCCATTGTAAGGAGAAATTCTCCAGATATCCTGATTGTTCCAGAAGACTTTAGTGTCACTGACTTGAACTGATGAGGGCTTGCTGCCTCTTGAAGTGGGGGATGTTCGAGAGAATGTTATTCCAGGAATAATGTACAACCCCAGGAGAGAAATACATCCTAGCGTGGGTAAGGGGGTAGGATTTCCCCAACGTGGACTCACATGAAGGACTCTGAGGCTGAGTGTGATCCTCAGGTTCAAAGTTCACATACTTGTACATGTAAAGTGGCATCAAAATGGAAGAGGAGTCAACAGGAGGTAAGGCAATCCACACCTGACCCTTGGCCAGCTCTGCCTTGTAGAGGACTACGTCCAGGGGTCCCAGAAGCTGCAAGAATAAATGCTAGTGACTGATGTAGGAAGGGCTGGAGAGAGCAAGCCTCTAAGGGGTGGCTTTTTTTTTTGAGACAGAGTTTCTCTGTGTAGTTTTGGTGCCTGTCCTAGATCTCACTCTGTAGACCAGGCTGGCCTCGAACTCACAGAGATCCGCCTGGCTCTGCCTCCCGAGTGCTGGGATTAAAGGTGTGTGCTACCACCGCCCAGCAGGGGTGGCTTTTAATGGGACAACTCAAGGGGTTTGGCCTGCAAAACTTCTGCCTTCCCTGAATGTCACAAAAGGCTCTAGAAAAGTCAGGTGGGGCTTGCAGCCAGAAGTACAGAAGACTTTCTGATCTGCAGTCCAATGTTCTACTCCTGCTATATACTCCACTTTACTTTTATAATAAATACGAACAAATAAATAAACACTGAATAAAAAAAGTGTTTGTAGAGGGTAGTGCTGTGGCAGTTGCAGAGATGTGACAGGTGAATGCAGAGGAGTTTGAGAGTCATTTATGTCTCCTACCTAGGTGTCTTCTACTCACAAGAAAGTAGGACATCTATCTAGCAAGCTAGAAATGGGGGTGCAGAGGTGAGATGCCTATTTCCTGTGTACACTAGAGTAAAACAGTGTTCAGTCGAAGGGCCCAGAGACACACTAGGAAATAGGAGACATGGGAAGTCTTTGTGCATAATGGGTAGAAGTGGGGGCACATTTGTCCTCCGGCCTTGGAGTTATAGAGGGATCTAGAGAGTTCTCTGAGAGGTCTTGACAACACCTTCCTGTTATCTGTGACAGCCTTGTTAAACAAAGGCAATAGCACTAAGTCTGAAAAAAAAAAAAAAAAAAAAAAGACCGATGGGCATTATCTCAGTCTACTTCTTCCAGTCTTTTCTCTCAAATTTTTTTGGTGGAAGGTTTGTTTGTTTCTTCTTCTTCTCGGTACTGCGCAATACTTCATGAATCTCAGACAAGGGCTCTACCACTAAGCCTCACAGGGCAATGGAAAGAGACCCTGATGTTGGAGACCTGCACTTCCTCATCTCTAATGAGTCAGCCCAGAGACTCTTGTTCCTTCCTCTGCAGTCTGCTTTCAATTGCTGTAATAAACACCATGCCTAAAAGCAACCCAGGGGGAAAAGGGTTTATTTCCATTTTACAGCTTATAGACAGTCACCAAGGGAAGTCGGGACAGGAAGTCAAGGCAGGCACTGAAGCAGAGGCCATGGAAGAGTGCTGTTTACTGGGTTGCTCCCCATGGCTTGCTTACTCAGCCTGCTTTTCTTATATAACCCCAAGACTGCCTGCCCAGGGGTGGCACCATCCACTGTGGGCTGGGCCCTCTCCCATCAATCACTAATCAAGAAAATCCTTCACAGACACGCCTATAGGCCAATCTGATAGAGGCATTTTCTCAATGGAGAGTCCCTCTTCCCAGATACATCTAGGTTTTTTCTCAAGTTGACAAAAATCAACCAGTTCTGGACAGTGGTGGCACACGCCTTTAATCCCCAGCACTTGGGAGGTAGAAGCAGGTGGATCTCTGTGAATTCGAGGCCAGCCTGGTCTACAGAGTGAGTTCTAGGACGGGCTCAAAAGCTACACAGGGAAACCCTGTCTTGAAAAAAAACAAATAACAAAACCAAACAAATAAATAAATAAATAATAAAACAAAAAACACAAAACAACCAAAAAATAAAAAAAAATAAAAAAAAAAAAAACAACCCGCACACTCCTCAAGCCTTCACAATAGAAGGCAGGCAGTCACAGCCGACCTAGTGGGCAGGTGCCAAGGCAGCTGGACACAAGAGGCTAGACAGCTATTTCCCAAGAGCTGGGTGAATGAATCACTGTGTGTGTGGACGTTTGTCACCACCACACCCTGGAATCTTCGGCAAAGAACGAGAACAGGCAGCCATTATTACCAGACTCTTCCAGCCCCTCCTCTGGACTGCCACATCACCCACCTAAAATTGCTAGAGGTCGTTTGTTTTTTGAGTTAAACCTTCTTGTGGCCGCGGTTGGCCATTGGGAGGGCAGTGGCAGTGTCCCTGGGCTTGAATAGCTCTTCCCTCCACCCCCAGCACGGATGAGGAGGAAGCTGCGGGCTTCTACAAATCTGCATTCCAGATCGGAGCTACCTGCCCATCCCAGTCACTGGCCGTGGAGAGGCCCCGGAGCCTCGCGGCTGCTGGCTGTGCATTGTTGCTATTGCAGGACAGCTGCTGCCCCGCCTGTCCAGTCTAACCTGCCGGGCACCTTGTCTGTGTGCTCAGGGTTGACTGAAACTCTCTTCCTCTTTCAGTTGGACCCAGGAGTAGGCGGGGCACAGTGGGAGGAAGAGCAGTTCTCTCTCTCTCCACCCCGGCCGGCCGCGGGAGGTATTTGCAAACACTCCCAATGGCCAGGGAAGGTTGCTGGCCTGCCTTAGGATCACCAGGGGCGGAGGAGTGGTGGTGCAGTCGGTGGGCAGCCAGAGCCCCGAGTCTGCCAGCCTGGCCGTAGCCCTGTCACCGTGCCTGTGTATCCCTAGTCCGGTTACGGTGTTGTCAGAATGGGAGCAGACTCGTTCTCACTCAGTCCCTGAGTCTCGGGGACAGTGTGCTGAGGCCCCAAGAATGAGACTAAAAAAAAAAAAATAAACAGGCACGGTGACAGAAACCACCTTGTAGGTCCGCAACTGGCCGGGAAACATCCCAGTCCCTCTTTACTGACAAATGTCTGATTCCCTCCCTGACTAAGCCTAGCCCCGGGTAACTCACTTGACCCCTGCTGGGAGTCCACTATCTGAGAAAGCGGGCCTTACTTACAGTGTGGGTACTGGTGGTGAGGCGGCCCTGCCCTCCCCCATCCTGCCCTCCCTGCTTAGTCAGTCTCTGGACCACAGAAACCCAAACACACCAGGTCACACATGCTCACGATTTCCCTTTCCTCACTCTACCCCCCCCCCCCCCCACACACACACCTTTATCCCTTTCATGAGAGAAGAGATGCCGTCGCCTGCTCACCCTGAGAGACTGCCCAGCTCTGGCTTAATCCTTGCTCCCTTCCTTGTGCAAGCAGCGCGCACACACACACACACACACACACACACACACACAAAATGTGAGTGTGGTAACTGAGGAACATGGCCCATGTCTGCAATCTCAGCCCTCAGAGAGCAGAGACAGAACGAAGAGAAGTTTGAGGTCAGCCTGCTGTACATGCAGATACCCTGTTTTTCTTAAAAATAAG
>CABHPP010124303.1:0-38617 GCA_902168425.1 Peromyscus attwateri
TATTGTATATAGTTATTGTACTTTTGTATATAGTTTTTCTTATATTAGTTACAACTTTCCTTTTTTTCTCTTTTTATTAAATTAGAAGAGGGGAGATATAGTGGTATTCTATTTGTACTGAAATGTGATTTTATTTGTATGTTAATAAATAAAGTTGCCTAGGGGTCAGAGCTATTAACAAGCCATAGTGAAAGCCAGGGCGGTGGTGGTGCACGCCTTTAATCCCAGCACTTGGTAAGCAGAACTAGGTAGATCTCTGTGTGTTCAAGGATACAGCCAGCATTGGAGACACACGCCCTTAATCTCAATACCAACCATAGAAAACTTGGGAGGTCTGTACAGAGAGGCCGTGATGAGACAGCCACGTAGTTGGGTTCACAACCAATGAGAAGGAAGAACCAGAACTCTTTATAAGACGAACGCACAGGAAATACCCCCCTTTTCGGAGAAGTCTCTTGGCGGGAGAGTCTAGCTGGCGGAAAGAGGGTAAGTCTTCTGGCTCTGACCTCTTGGGTTTTCACCTTTACATTGGCTCTGTGTTTCTTATTTAATAAGGCGGTTGGTTACATCTACAGATAACATTTCTTGCCCTCACAGAATCTTGGTGATGGTATAGGAGATAACTCACAGTAAAGACTACAGTAGAATTCTTGGTAGTAAGTAAACATTACATGTCGGTTTAAGGAAAAATAGTAAAGTGGAGGCTTAGGGGTCATTTATCACAGCCTCATCCTGCCCATGAAGAAGAGGCTTCAGCTGAGGTTAGATACCCAGTCTCTGGCAGAGCACCCATGAGCTCAAATAGCCCTCTCCTGGTCTGTACAGTCCTCACATTCTTCCAGTGGAGGTGATCCCTGCCTCTGGCACACATGGAGCCCATTGTTCTCCATTTGGAGAAATTAAATTCATTTTATATTTGTAATGATTGATTGGATGTGCATGACTCACAAGAGATGTATTCCCTTTCTTAGGAAATTTAAGCACAACAGTCGAATGCTGTTTTCCTCTTTGCTTTTGTCTCCAGACTCTACTCCCTGTGCATCAATTATCTGAAAGCCAGACCTCTCTGCCCTCCCTCTTCCTCTCCTCAGCTCTTTCAACTCTTCTTGTCCTTTGAAGAAATCCTAATTTCTTTCATGTTCTAAGGGTTCTTGCAATCTTCTAGTGGCCTTTGTCTGCACCCAATCTGACCAATCCTCTGTGTTGGCCTCTTGGGATGTGATGTCATTTCATGCAAGAGTCTTCCAGTCCCTCACCCGAGGAAAGGGGGAGTCAAAGCCACCCCCTGGTGATGCTACCCAAATACAAAATCCCTTGACCCAGAAGTTTGACTCATGCAGGTGGATAAGGGACAGTCACAACGTGCATGGGTGCTCACTTTCCTATCGTGCTCCCAAATGTAATAAGACACATACAACAGAAAGGCTGAGCCTGATGGTGTTAACTTAGAAAGATAACCAAGAAATGCTGTAAAAAGGACAGAAACAATTTTGGCAAAGTATGTACAGGCTCCTCTCCCTTATGCCAAAATGTTTAAGAAAGAGAAGAACAATTGTTTGTGATGTGATTTTAAAAAGCTGGAAGACTACACAAAAAATAATGGATGTATCTGGAAAGAGGGAACAAAGGATGGTGGGAGGGTAGAAAGAAATGAAGCTTTCCAGTTAGTGCCATATATATGTATGTATGTATGTATGTATGTATGTATATTGCTGTAATGTGCATTCCTTTTATAGTTTAAATTTACTTAACTAAAAATTTTCTATTCTAGTATTAAACTGCAGATGATCAACTCAAGAGATTTGAGCAAAAAATGTGCTTATTTTCTAATGTGCATATAATGTAGTTGAGCGAATTAACACTTTTAAAGGAATGTCACTCAAGGATCAGAGGAGAAAGAAAAGCTGAAGGGAAAGTGATCAAAAAGACAATGACTGCAGCAACCTAAGCCTGAGGAAAGGAAAGGAGTCTGGCCAGGGACTCCGATACCCCAGCCCCTGGCAACATGTATTTGGTTCCAATGGCAAGACCTCAAGTGTGAGGGACTTGCATCAGACTATTTTTGGCTGGTTCCATAAAATATGGAGTAATCAGGAATGGAGGGCAAAGGCTTTGCACTTGGATGAGCAGTGACTTCAAACATGGTTGACGTGGCAGCTAGACTGCCTCATGCCTCTTCTTGCATTTTTCCTTCCTAACACGGTGCTTGGGTGGAACCCAGAACCTCATGTGTATAAGACAAGCCCTGTGCCACTGAGCTGCACCCTCAGCATCCATTCTTTCTTTCAGCAGAGGCAGGGCAGATTCTAAATGGTTTACAGTGTGTATAAAAATGTACGTAGGCTTGGAAGAGAGAGGAAAAGGAATATATGCAGTTATATAAAGAAATAAATAGTTTTAAAAATAAAGTCTTTAAAGAGACAGTAAAAGTAATATAAAAAATAAACCACATAAAGATGAAAATCACACACAGAATTTGGATTATATTGTCTTTGGAATTTTTAACTGCAGAAAGACATTTGATTATAAAGGCTGCTAGGTTAAACCAATATATGTATTTTAAAGGTATCTCAACTTCAAAATTTATGTCTAAGGATACATTGCTTTGGAAAAGAGGTTCTGCTTTTGTTTCCACAGATGATGAGAACCTGTGGTTGCTGTCAGGTTAATATGGTTTGATCAGCCATGACCCTCTGAAAGGTCTCCAGATGATCCAACATCCAGAACAGCTTCAAAGCAACTAGCTGAGATGATCCATCCTGACAGACTACAGTAAAGATTTAACTATAATTCTTAATTTTTTCAGGATCCCCATAAGATTACCAGCACCCCCAATCAAGAGGAAGTAGTATGAGAAGCTATGCCCAAATTCCCAAAATATTGTTTATAAATGTTTATTTTTATTTAAAGGAAGTTGATTATAAATACAATCTCTTTCTAAAGAAGAAAGGGGGAATAGTATATATATGATAGGATAAAAGGGTGGATTATTGAATCTACTTTTAAAGAGTAACAACTTATTTAAAATGTTTTACATTGCTATTAATTGTAGTTTATTGATACAAATTTAAAGTTAATTTTGTTATAATGTATGTATATTTTTACTCTTGTTTAAGGTATTACATTTATGCAGCTCATTTGAAATTGTAATGTATAATTAAGAGATACAGATTAATAATTAGTCATCTATGATAATCACACAGTAAAGTCAGTTAAGTTTTCTAGGTATACATAGATATATTTCAATTAGGTAGGTAATCTTCAAACACTTCAAAGGCCTACAAAATATGGCATTTAAAATGTTTTAAAAACTTAGACTTTCCTGGAATATGAGACACATCTGCTTCTGGCAGCACTGATTTACTTCAAAGAGAAAGATGGGCGTTGAAGACACTCCATATGGAGTTTATCTTCTTAGCAGAACTAGCCATTTGGGCAAGAGGCTGCTCTTGCCTGGACTGATTGACAAAATGTTGTATAGACTGGATATACAGGACTAAATTTTGCCAAAACAAAGTGAGATGGTCCTTCAAATTCCTGCTTCGCAGAAGAGACTGCTAGACATTCTCTACAGGACACAGGGAGAAGCAATTGAGAAACTCTAGGCCTATAGGCTGAAGATGGATGCTGCAACATTGTAGAAGAACTTTGGGTGACTGTCCAGACAGCCAGCTGTCTCTGTCATTTCCAAATTTTGGAAGTTGCTTACAAAATACTTCCTGTTTACTTAGGTAATATTATATCCTTCTGGAGTCTTTGATGGAGTTGAAGACTAGATAGTTATAGTTTTCTTTAGTTATAATAAAGGATAAATTGGATACAAAACTTTAAACTCACAAAGATAAGATAGATAATTATTTTTACCAATTTTGTCAGATGCAAATGGATTGGCTATTGTTACTGTAATTCTTACTTAATAACTGTTTTGCTTTACTATATTAAGGCTAAACCCTTCCTTTTAAATTAAACAAAATAGGGGAAATGCTGTAGTATAATATTCTTGTACACTGGTTAATAAAACACTGATTGGTCATTAGCCAGGCAGGAAGTATAGGTGGGGCGAGCAGACTAAGGAAATGCTGGAAAGAGGAAGGACAGTGTGAGGAGTCGCCAGCCAGACACAGAGGAAGCAAGATGACAAGGCAGAACTGAGAAAAGGTACCAAGCCACATGGCTGAACATAGATAAGAATTATGGTTTAATTTAAATGTAAAAGCTAGTCAGTAATAAGCCTGAGCTAATGGCTAAGCAGTTAGAAATAATATTAAGCCTCTGAGTGGCTGTGGGACCAGGAAGGACACAGGAAAACTTTTGACTACACTCAAGTACACAGAGAAGTTGTATGCTGTCTGAAGACTATGTACACAACCCATAACCAGTGCCTTGAAGCCATGCCAGCCATGAAGGTGGAGACATACTTTGTCATGGTCAGTGAACGTCTGACCTTTCATGTTGTTGACAACCTGCCAAGGCAGCCTGTTATTGTCTCACTGCTGCCAGCAGCAGAAAATTGTGGGTCAGAAACAAAGAACTTCATTGCTTGGTGCAACTTCATTGCGGGCAGCATGAGCTTCACACTGGTTTGCACCGAGTCTCTACTGTCTTGGTTTGTTTACTGTCATTGTGAGAAAATACTTTAATGACAAAAGCAACTGGAGGAAGAAAGAGTTGATTCTGGCTTGCATTCCCAGGATATAGTCCACTGTGACAGGGAAGTGGAAAGCAGAGCTTGAAGCAGCTGCTCAAACATCACATCCACTGCCAGGAAGCAGATTGGGGTAGATAAACATATGCATTGGCCCAGCGGCCTTTCTCTGCTTATGCAGTCCAGGCTCCTAGCCAGGGAAGAAGGCCACCCGCAGTGGGCAGGTTTAACCACCTCAGCTAATACAATCAAGATAATCTTCCACAGACAAGCCCAGAGGCCCATCTCCCATGTGATTTGTGATTCTGCCAAGTTGACAGCTAACATTGACCATCATACCTGGGTTCTGTCCCTTGAAAGTGCAACTTTTGAAAATAACAAAATAAAAACAGCATTACTTAGAGGAAGGCAGTGTACACACTACAGGTGGACCTGACAGTCAGCATGGGATTAATGAATGAGATTGAGCACGGGATAGTAGGTATGTGAAGATACCACAGCAGTTGATCCACCTGGTCCATCTTTAGAACAGTAGCCCTATAAAATCCAAACTTTGATAAATATGTTTGCATATATATTATAGTATGCATTTTATCTATGTCACACGCAGACATAAATTGTTTGTTGGTCCAGTGGGTAGGTGGTACTAAGAGTCAGCTCACAGCAGTAACTGACTTGTGTGGATCTCTCCTGCCTCTGCCTGTGCTGACTATTCTCAGGGAAGGGCTGTCTGCAACTCTGCCCACACCCTCTACTTAGTGTTCACATCCTACAGAGTTTCAAGTCCTTCACCCCTGTTCTTCTAAGGGCCCCGATGTCCTTGGCCACCGATGCTCTAAAAATGCACAGTTGCTAGAGTGCAGCATGCTGCACCAAGAACCAGGCAGCACTCACAGTGGAACAAGCACTCACAAAGGGGGCAGTGTGGGAAGTGGGGGCACCAGCCTTCTCAAGGCTGCAGAGGACTCTAGGTCACACTTTTCCTTCAGTAGAGCTGGTGTGGGAGCTGGGTGGGCACAGGAAAACTTTCAGCAACACTGAGGGATGATGTCAAAGGCAGCAAATGGCCCCAGCTGATGAGCTGAAACACATCAACATGCTTCTGATACCAAAGGTGGGCCAGCTCTCACTGCTCACAGTTCTACCTACTTACTTAGTCATGAAAACCTATGCAAGGTTTATAGCAAATATATCTTGTAAGTAAAATTACACAACTCAATAAAAATGTAGCAGGGCTTGTTTTACTAGGTCACTCTGGATTGTTCCACCTCCACCCCCTCCTCCCCATTCTTATGCATCAGCCATTGATCTGGAGCCATGACCTTGTGTAATATAATTCAATGGAAAAGAACTTTTAACATGTTTAACAGGCATATGAAATATTATTCCCCCAAGCCTTTGGAATATAAAAGTGGTACCATATTGGCAACTTAAATTGAAGATTCTTTTGAGTGCCTGGCTTTGAATGGAAAAAGACATGAAGAAAAAATAAACAAACCAGAATTTTGGCTTTTCTTTACAAAGTACAGTGAGCTCTGTTTACTTTAGACACACTGTGATAGAGGAGGTGACAGAGGTTCACTTCTGTGACAAGCCATGCATCTTCCAGAGTCTCCTTGACTTTCCAGGTTTAGATTCCCGTGCCTTCAACTACTGTGTAATCAAAAATATCACAGAATGGATCCGTCTGTGCTACCTCTGTCCTCCCCTTCTCTTTTGTCCCTTCTGGAACTCTCTGGAAAATACAGTGAAGTACCAAGTATTAAGCAAGCCACACCCTTTCTCCCACTGGATGGTCAAATGCTATTAATATTTTACTTTATTTGCTTGGTTTCCCCCCTCTAAACACATTAAAAGAAATTTCAAAGGTATCATGTAACTACATAGCATTCTTAAAAGTCGACCTATCTGAGCTGGGCCTGATGGCACAAACCCATAATCCCAGCACTCAGAGACGCTTTGTGGAGCACACCTCTTAAGGACTATGGTAAGCTTTTCCAGTTCAGTCGCTGTGCTCCTTAACTACAGCATTCTTTTTGTAAAGTTCCTCACTTTTGATATTCTCAACCTCTGCATTTTTTTTGTTTTATTTAGAGTCTGTCTGTGCTTTCTTGTAACTCACAGAGCTTTTTAAAGACAGTTATTTTCAATTTCTTATCAGTCAATTAACAGATCTCCATTTCTTTAGTATTGGTCATTAGACATTTTTTTTTTTTTTTTTTTTTTTTTTTGCTGTCTTAAGTGAATTTTGGTTGTGATTCTTCTGGTTCCTGTGTCTTTTATGGACATCCGTTTGCTGCAGGATGTTCTGTATGCTGTGAATGTGCTGCTCTGATTGGTTGATAAATAAAATGCTGATTGGCCAGTAGCCAGGCAGGAAGTATAGGCAGGATAAACAGACAAGGAGAATTCTGGGAAGTGGAAGGCTGAGTCAAGAGATGCCAGTCCGCCGTCCAGGGAGCAGCATGTAATGGCACAAGGTAAAGCCACGGAACATGTGGTGACATACAGATTAACAGAAATAGGCTGAGTTTAAGTATAAGAGCTAGTCAGTGGTAGACCTGAGCTAATGGCCAAGCAGTTTTAATTAATATAAGCTTCTGAGTGATTGTTTTACTTTTTTTATTTTTTATTTTATTTTATTTTATTTTATTTATTTATTTATTTATTTATTTTTGCTTTTTTTGAGACAGGGTTTCTCCGTGTAACTTTGCGCCTTTCCTGGAACTCACTTGGTAGCCCAGGCTGGCCTCGAACTCACAGAGATCCGCCTGGCTCTGCCTCCCGAGTGCTGGGATTAAAGGCATGCGCCACCACCGCCCAGCAATTATTTTATTTTATAAGTGGCTTCAGGGTCCATGGGGCTGGGCAGGGCCAGAGAAAACTTTCAGCCACATCTGTTCATTTAAATAATAAGTTCCTTTGATGGTCTTGTGGGTTGTCTTCAATAGGGGAAGGCCTTCACCTACCAGCCTGGCTGAAGATGGTGAAGTCTCAAATTTTCTGTAGATTGTCTTCACTGACTAATGTATATAGGTCCCAAATTAGAAGATTTTCCTTCCTTCCTCCCTTCCTTCCTTTCTCCCTTCCTTCCTTCCTTCCTTCCTTCCTTCCTTCCTTCCTTCCTTCCTTCCTCCCTCCCTCCCTCCCTCCCCTCTTCCTCCCTCCCACCTCCCTTCCTTCCTTCCTTGCTTGCTTGCCTGTCTTCTGCATTTTTTGGTATCTGGCTACTGCATCATAGGATAGAATGTCAGAGCATACTCTTTTCCTCTCCCTCCTTGGGGAGTACTGTTGTGTCCTGTGCCTTCTCCCAATTTTGCTATATCATGCAAGTGACAGAAGGTGCCTCTATCTTTTGTGCCTGGGCCCAGGTGTAAAAAGGAAGTCTGTTAAAAAAAATAAACAAACAGATGGGGGAGAAGAGTTGTAGAGATGGCTCGGTGGTTAAGAGCACTTGCTACTCTGGCAGGGGACCCTGGTTTGGTTCCCAGCATCCACATGGAAACTCACACCTGCTGTGGGATGGTCTGTATGTCAAATTACTCTGATTGGTCAATAAATAAAACACTGATTGGCCAGTGGCTAGGCAGGAAGTATAGGCGGGACTAACAGAGAGGAGAAAAGAACAGGAAGGTGGGAGGAGACACAGCCAGCCGCCGCCAGGACAAGCAGCATGTGAAGATGCTGGTAAGCCACGAGCCATGTGGCAAGGTATAGATTTATAGAAATGGATTAATTTAAGATATAAGGACAGTTAGCAAGAAGCCTGCCACGGCCATACAGTTTGTAAGCAATAGAAGTCTCTGTGTTTACTTGGTTGGGTCTGAGCGGCTGTGGGTCTGGCGGGTGACAGAGGTTTGTCCTGACTGTGGGCCAGGCAGGAAAACTCTAGCTACACACAACCATTGTCTAGAATGCCAGTTCTAAGGGACTGATACCTTCTGGCCTCCTTGGACACTGTATGCACATGGTATGCATACATACATACACACAGGCAATCACTCAAACACATAAAAAACAAAAATAAATCTTTAAAGATTTTGGAATTTTAACAGATGCCTGCCTGTTCTCTCAAAGATCAGCTCACTGTGATGTATGGGGGTGCACTCTGCTCTGCCCCTCCCTGCTGAGGGAGAAGCCGAGTCATCTGACCTCAGACCCGTGCCAGCCTCACAAAGCGTGTGTCCTTCTGCTCTTGCCCAGCTGTCTGTAGCATCATCTCTACTACACTGGCCGAGTCAGTGTTCCATGTGAGTCAGACTGAAACCTGCCCTATGGCTGCACAGGAGGCAATGGACACTGAGGAAGATACCTGCTAAGCTGGCTGGCTTGGGAGAGGGGCTAATACAGTTGCTTGTTTCAATGTGGCTGATCTTGAAGTGGATCACATGGGGCAATGCAGCTCCTTAATGGATTCTGGGTCTCTCATATATATCCATCTCTATGTTATTAAACATGTGTTTGTTGACAAACCAAGGATGTGCATGTCCTGTTCCACTATTGTGCTGACATCACTCCCTTAAAGTAGGACTAAATCGCACTTTATTCAAAATGTAGCATCTTAATTGACATTTAGGAGGCTCAGTATGAAAATAAAATAATGCAAAATGTCATGTTAATAATTTTATGTGGTATTTTACAATGAGAATGTTTTGATTTAAGCAAAATATCTTTACACAAATTTCATTTTTTGTTTTTACTTTTTTAAATGTACTTATTAGAAAATAAAGTGAATATGCAACTATATTTTAGATCTGTTGGCAGTGCTGGTATGAAGTGCCCTAAGGCATAATCACAAGTTCCACAGCTAATGGAAACCACTTCTGGGTGACAGACAAGAGTTGGGACCCCTGACCACCCTCTATTTGGCCTCTGACATCCTTTAGTATTTGGGAATAGGGGTTGTGGGGCAACGAAAAGTCTTATAACAAAAGCAAATAATTTTTAGGTTTTACTTTTGTTTCTATTTTTGACTTAGGTTTTTGCATTTTAATATACTTGCCAGTTTGTTTTTATTAAATATGTGAGCACTGGATTTTATTTCAAAATGGCAGCAAGAGGGTGAGGGTGGACACAAGGAAAGAGTAAACAAATGAGACAAAACACGAAGCTCTGTGTTGTGCTAAGAACTGAGTGGGGGTGTGGCTGGCGCTGAGCTGACCCCTTGCTGCTTGAACACAGATACAAGCATTCACGCCCAGGGCAGCCTGTGGAAGAGCCCGCTTGATCGGAGGAGGAAGAAGGTAAAGCCAGGGGACAGAATACTTCTCCCAAGACAGAAGCTGTCAATGGCAGCTGATGCCAGAAAATCACAACGCAGCAGAGGAGGACTCCCAGAGCCAAAGCAGGAGGACGGACTGGGGTGTAGGCAGAGGGAGGATGGACTGCGGTGTAGACAAAGGTTTATTCCCAGAGTCCATATTCTTTGCCGAGAGGGGTAGTTCCACAGCACATGTCTCATCCAGAACATTCCAGATGCTTAGTTGCTGACAAATGCGTTTGCTCCCCTGGCCCTAGATTTCAAAGCTAAATTAACAGGGCTCTCTTAAAATCGATCAGTTATGTTTGCTTTTTGGCTCCTCATATATACCTCAGAGGAATCGGACTTTTTCATTTATTACTCTCCCCACTGGTCCAGAATCTTTTAGTCCTCTCTATTGCCAGCTCCCCCACCCCATCCCCTTACAAGTTATGAGCAAATAGCAAGCGTGCTGGTCAGAGGATGTGAATTTGGAAACAGTGTTAAACAGGATATCAATCCTGCAATTCTCTTTAAAATTCCTTTTGAAGCAATGCACATATTTAACTGTTTGTATAGATACTCCTATAGAATCCAGCATGTGAAAACTGTTTGTATGTTGGAGACTGTTCAGGCAGTGGAGTCTCTGCCTTTAGAACAGGTCAAGAGGCTGTTCCAAGTGGGCAGTGGTCACTAACTTGATGGAGCTGTAATATAAGCCTCCTGCAGCATTGAGCTGTCCTCACAAAAAGAGTGGAGATGAATAGACATACCAAGCTTCTTGGCATGCTGCAGCCAGGCGGGCTGCAACAGATTATCTCTACCCTTAGCAATGAGTTTCACTGGGCCGATGAGAGATGTTATGGAAACAGCAAGGAAAAGAGTGCACAGCCCCAGCCGGCCAGGACGGCATCGAGTAATCACTGCAGTGAGCAACCGAACTGGCACCAAGACTCACAGGACAGTTTATTATAAGGCTTTAATGTACAGTATCATGGAGAATCTGGGTAGCTCTTGCAATGGGATACAGAGCCTTGCTCTTCTCAGTCCCAACTTCAAATTTAGGACCAAGTCCCTTCTGGCTAAAATTAGCTGCCACTTTAGAGGACTTGGCAAGGCAAGTTGGTCATCTCATCCCAGCTACCAAGAAAACTGACTTCATATGTTGAGCAGCTTCCAAAAAGCCCAAACCCCCAGTGAATATGCAAGGTCACACATAGGGGTAGGAGTCTACTACTCTGACCTGAAGGGAACCCCAGTCATCAATGCCAGCTTAGTGACCAGAAGAGCCTTCAGTTCTCTAGTGACCTTCAGGAGAGGTGAAGTTTCAAAGAAGTCAAGGGAAAGAGGAAGAAGAGGCAACAAGTGTTAAAATTCTCCTAAGACGAGTTAAGTCTCCCAACCAGGCTTAAGAAAGGTTCACAGCGGGGCCTTTGGAATGGCTTAGTCAGTCAGGCGCTCACAGTGCTAGCAAGAAGACGAGTTCAGATCAAGCACACACATAAAAAGCTGTGCACGGTGACAAATACATGTAGTCCCAGCGCTGGGGAGGCAGAGACAGAAGCACACTGAGCACACTGGGCAGGCCACCTGCCAAGTTGGTGATCTCCATGTTTGTTGAGAGGACCTGCATCCAAAAGAATGAAGTGCAGTGATTGAAAAAGCCTCCTGATACTGAGCTCTGGCATCCACAGGCACATGCTAACACATGAACATGTGCACATGCATGTGTACACACACACACACACACACACAGGCACACTCAGAATTAAAAATAAAATTGAAGAAACAAACCTGACAAAAATAACAAGGAAGGGAAGTTTATTTTAGCCAATAGTTTGAGGGTAAAACCCTGTCATGCTGGGGATGGCATGTGAGGTAGATGTTTGCATTGAGACTATAGTTGTAAAGCAGAGAGAGGTGAGCGCTGCTGTTCAACCAGCTTTCCAAGACCATATCACAAGGGAGGGTGCAACCCACATTCCTCCCTCCTCAGTTAAACCCTCTGGAAACACACACACACACACACACACACACACACACACACACACACACACACACGGATATGTGTCTCCCATGGTTTTCAAGGCCAACAGGTTGACAATCAATATTAATAATCATAGCACCCAGGAGATACAGAAAAACCTCTGAGCAGCATTAAGCCCAGAGCTAGTCCCAAAGTCCAGAATCGACCAGTGTCTCTGCACTGCCCCAGTATCAGAGCAGAACAGCAGATAGCCAGAGAAAACGCTGCTGCTCCTAATTCTGTGGGCGTCCCCTAACTGCCCTGCATTCCTGCTGCCCCCTGGAGGTTGGGGGAGCCTTCTTGTGGCTTTAGTCCACACCATCTCCTTTTATACTTGTCACTGAGTACACCGACTTCTACTTATCCTAATGAAATGGACATAAGCTCTCAGAACTGTCCAGTCTGGAAAGGGCAAGGTAGTGTGAAGTCCATATTCCTTCGAGGTTTCAGTTTCCTCTTTTTTTCTGTCATTTTCTCAGGTCATAGTCATTATATTAGGAGGAGAGGAGATCAGGAGACCCCACCTCTACCTACAGGCAGATTGCCAGTCAAGTGACTCCATCAAGGCGTTCTTCCATGTCACAGAGGTGGACCAGTACAGCTCTCTGCCTCATGTTGATATTTCATTCACTTTTGCTGGAAACCACCCAGAAACAAAATTTCATAGGAAAAAAGAAGACTTTTATTTATGGATTGGAAAAACCAGTCTACTGTCCTAACATAACAGGAGAGTAGGTCACATTTCCAGGGCAGTTCAGTACACCGTGTGCCCAATTGTCATGGCTGCATAGACTTGTGTTTTAGAGTCACAATGTGGAGGATGCTAGGTAGTTCCCTACATCAGTGTCAGGGGGTGCAACAGAAGACACCGAACTACCTTCCTTCCTGGTCCCCAAAGGCGAGTCACTTCCCCTCAACAAGGAAAAAGCAAATGTCCCACCACATCCTAAAGAAGTAGACTGCCAGCCTAGAGGCCAGGGGAATCTCTGAGGAGTGTTCGTTCATAGTTCACTGTAACTGCGTGTTCAGTGTTCACTAAAGTATCGGTCCTGGGAGAGCCAGGAATGCATCTGCCCTGCTCGCCATGGTCTGACAGGTACCAGACTCTCAGGAGTTCCTGGATGTCTTAATGAGGAGATGAATGGGCAGACAGCTCAGTAATAAAGTTCTTGTCACTCAAACATGAAGACCAAAGTTCAACGCCCAGAAATCCCCAGCACAGGTGTGGCAGAGAGAAGCAAATCCTTCTGGCTTACCAGCCAGCATAGCCCAATCAGAGAGGTCCAGGTCCCAGTGAGAGATTCTATCTCAAGAAACAAGGTGAATATTGCTTGAGGAATGACATTTGAGATTAACCTCTGGCCTAACATTCACACACACACACACACACACACACACACACACACACACACAGGACCATGCACATATACACACACCCCCACACGCACATTAAAAGAAAACAAAAAAAGAAATGAATGAATGGCTCGGTGCTGTACTGCCGTCAGATCAAGTCTGAACTACAAATCCCTGAGTGGTTTCCCTTGAGGGTTAGTTAGTATCCACATATACCCACTTAATTGTCACAACTCCTACAGAATCTCACACACACATAAAGAAGCTCTTGGGTCAATAGTGAAGTGTCACAGCTATTTATTAGGTGGTGGTGGGGGGGGATGGTACATGACAAGAGAGAAGGGTCCAAAATTGTGGACAGCCCTATCGGGTTCCAGAACTCTAAGAGTAAAATGGCCCCTGGTGATCAGTTCACAGAGTGACAATGAGAACCTTTCGCATGACTGGGAAGCCCCGGGCTGTTGTGTCCCTCACCTGTCATGAAGAGCTCACACCTCTCTGGTTACCAGAGTCCAGCCACCACTGGGTACAAGAGATTAGAACAGGACATAGGGGAATCACGTACAATACTCATCAATAAGGACTTTATGCCAAAACAAACAAACAAACAAACAAACAAAAAGGAAGGGAAAGGTCTGTAATCCAAGTCCACTGAAGGGCCAGGAATCAGCCTTGTCTTGCTTCTTAAAGTCTTCAGAATGTGAATAGGATTTTGATTCTTCTGCCTTGATTCAAATCTCAGAGCCTTTCTATCACCCAGCCTTCCTGCCCTGCCTTGAAATGACAGGCCCAGGAGTGCCCTCCCCACTACCCCACTATTATTACTGGATAATTGCTTAGCATTTTCTAAAGGTAATTAATCTTGTCTTTGAAATGAAAGAAATCCCTAAATTGAACAGTATCATGAAAGCCATTCTTTCATGTAATTTGGGTTCCACCAGCCAGTACCAGCCATTAAGTACACCAATTTCTGGCTCAAAAGCAGCAAGGAGAATTAGCAGTAGAGATATTTTTAAATTAAAAAACAAAAACAAAAACTTCAGGGTCTTAATACTGTCAATCTCAATTTCTTCACGACAGAATGTCCTCTTGTATGATTATAAGAAGCCAATGGCTTTGTGTGAACTCCACATGGTCACCTTGAAAAGGGGCATTTGTTCAAAGATATGCAAGAGCTGCGGAGTGCTCACCAAAACTTAGAATTCTGGTTAAACTGAATGTTTCATTGCACCTTTAAAAAAGAAATCTGTTATATTACACAGATCTCTCATAGTCTGCTAAATGTCCATTAGCATGGGCCTGTTTTGTTGCAAGTCTTTCTGGTAAATGAGTGGTCCTTCAGGCTGAAATACCACAGGGCTTCAGGCAGTGAAAACCCAGGCACAACTCCGCCCTCCTCTGCCTCTACGCAAGGGTGTGCCCAGGTGGCTTCAGACTGATGGAGATCAGCATTTTCCTCGTGCAAAGTGGAAGGTTTGCAAGGTGGAGACTAAATACACCTGGCATCTCATTCCGAGGGTTATGAAGCTCCGCACTAGCAAACTTTGTGGTCTAGTTAGATGCTCTGTGGTGAGCTGGAAAGAGGTTTACCAGGAGGCCTTTATCACTCAGCGGCTACATTTCACTTTCTAGGTGACCCAGGCCCTCTACACAAATCAGAGGAAGGCATCCAGGACCTTTTAAAGGACCACCCAGAGACCTTCAGAGATGCAGGGAGTGCAAATCATCTACAGAAAGACATTTGAGAAAAACAAAGACAGGTGATCCCTTTGGTGCCCTCTAGGGGCAACTTACCACCAACAGCACATGGAGGCAGGCCTGTTGGATGTGAGTGTCGAGACAAACATCTTGTCGGCGATTTCCTCATTTCCTCCTATGGCTTACCAGCAACCTTTCTACATTCTTCATGTTGATTATTTTATATGACCACAAGATCTCTTTTCTCATGGAAACTTCATCATAAAAGCCTGGACTAAGGAGAAAAATAAAAAACCACCACCAACAAAATGAAAGCCAGAGCTGTTGGTCATGTCTATCCGTACTGTTTATTTTGATGCAAGCGTTTGTAGGCAGTGCCTCAGCCCTGCTCTGGAAAGCTTTGAATTCATAAATATGTGACTAGAGGTGGTTTCACTGCCTTCTGAGACAGGGCGGGGGCATTCTCTTATGGGAGGCTTTAGGTTTAAGAACATGGTGTTTAGAGTCTAATTTGATTTCCATCCATGAATGCCTGCCTTTGGGTAAGCTACCCAACCTCTGTGCAAATGGGTAAAATAAGGGCCTTCTTCCCTCATAAAACTGACACAAGACTAAGAAGATATGTCCATCAGACGTGTGCCACCACATGTGTTATTTGAATGTTTCTAGAAACTCAGGACAGCAGAGGAGCAGAAGGTAAGGAATCAAATTACAAAGGTGTTCATCTTATAGGGTGGTGAAGCTGCAAACTGGTGAGTCCTGGCACCTGGTTAACCGCCCACCGAGCTCACCTCTCTTTGCATGGAGCAAACCACACAGAGAGGATCAGGCATCTCTCCTCAAACAGATGCTACTCAGTGTGTCCAGGGACTAAGAGCTGACACCAGACCCACGGCCTTTTATTTCATGCTCTCTAGGCCTAGTAACTACTGCAGCCAATATTATTTGGCAAGGCAGATAAATTTCAAGTGGGCTTGCTGTTGCTTCCCTGGAGAGAAGTTTCTAGTTCAACAGCCTGATAGAATAGAGGGTAGATTATTGAATCTACCCGGAAAAATAAAGAGAAGATATAGATACGATATAGATAAAAAGATAGATTATTGAATCTACTTTTAAAAGAAAATTACTAGTTTTAAATACTTTACATTGGATTGGATTTTTGTATATTGTATACAAATTATATATATATTGAGACTGATATTGTTAGAAAATGCTATACATATATTTCTAATCTTGTTCAAGATATTGTACTTATATCGTTCATTTAACAATGGAATGCAATTTGCTGATCCTTGAATATTATTATTACCAACTATTAGGATAAAAAGAAATGAAAGTTAGTAGTTAGACATTACAATAGAACTTGTAGTCATATTAGGTATGTTTTCAAGATTGAGCAGATATATTTTAGATAGACAGGTCATCTTCAAACCCTTCAGGAAGTGATGGCAGAAAGCAGAAAGGTATTTAAGGCAGGACGATGAGGAACTAGAGGTTGGTTAAGCTTTTAGGCTTTTGAGCAACAGTTCAGCTGAGAGTCATCCAGTCTGAGAAAACAGGATCACCCGAGGAATTGGCAAGGTAAGGAAGCTGTGACTTGTTCTGCTTCTCTGATCTTCCAGCATTCACCCCAATACCTGGCTTCAGGTTTGATTTTATTAATAAGAACTTTTAAGATCCATGCAACAACAGCCCATGAGGTGAACATACCACAGAAAGATCTGTTGCTGGAAATGCTAACAAGCCAAATCCCATTAGTCAGAGTTGCAAGGCACAGGACAGATTCCTCACCTATAATGTGAGAAGAGACTATTTTCCATCTGCAGAATCTTCGAGTTGGTTAGTGCCTGTTGTCTAGCTTTCCTCCCAAATGAAACATTCCTTCAGGACTCAGAAAGTAAGCACAACTCACAAGATTCAGGAAACTCCAGAAACATATAGGACTTACAAGTGTCCTCACAAGATTATATGAGCACTGATGGAGAGCCCAGACTCCCTGACCAGCCTAGATGCTCACAAGTTTTGTAGAAAGCCCCCTCTCTGGAATGCAGCTTTTGTGAGCCATTAACTATGCTGGAGGGAGAATACAGGTAACACAGATGTGAGCCACCAATGCTTCTGCAAGTAGCTCCAATAAGCTCACTGGTTCACCAAGCCACACCTGAGTGGAGTCATTTGTCTTGACTCTTGTTGAGGTGGCCTATCTGGGGTGAAATGACATTTGTTCACATCTCCTTGGGAAAAGTCATACAGTAGTGTGTTAGTTACTTTTGCACTGTGTTGCTGAGACCAAAGTCCCTCACTAAAACCATGTGAGGGGGAGTGTATTTGGCTCCTGTTTCAGAAGATTTCAGTCTATCATGGCAGAAAAGGCATGGTAGAGTGAACAGCTGGAGAAGCTTGTGGCAGAGGTTCTTCTTATTGGGGCCGGCCAGGAAACAGGCTGGGTACAACCTTTAAAGGGCCACCATCAGGCTCCTAGACCCCACCTTCTTGAGGTTCAATAGCCTCCCCCCACCAGCTGGGGTGTAAGAATTCAAAACATGAGCCTGTGGAGAGAATTTCACATCCTAACAGCTAGGGAGACATGGCTGAGAGGGAATTTCAAGATATTCTGAAGAGAAACTTGTATGCTCCTGCTGAGGCTAACTCTGCCCCATGCTGGGTGCTCACTACTTGAACGTAAGTTCTACTCTGATAGAGTGACTAGGAATTCTAGCACAGAGGAGGATGCTGGGAGAACCCTGAGAAGTGTGTTCATTGTCACTGTGGAGTGCAGATGGAGCCATTCTATGTTGGCCACTACTTCTGAGAGTCCTGACCACTATAATAAACATACTCCATGACATACGGCCTCTTTCAGTGACCTCTATGTGAGTATTACAGATTCTGTCATCCAAACTGTGAAACCCCAGAGTCTTCCCAACATAAAGATTTCCCACTGAGTCTAGTTTTCATGAAGAAATTTCCAAGGAGGCAACAAAGTACTTATGACCAGATGGTTTCCATTGAGGAGTCTGCAGCTGCTGGGCTGGGGAAACTTGGGTCCCTGGGGAAAAAGGAAGAGTTTGTTGTTTGGGCGAAGACACCATCTCCCTAGACTTGTTGAAGCTATGGGACAAAAGGAAAACACTGAGTTTTTCTGCTACTGAGGAGCAGGTCATATGTATTTAAGAAATGCTTGATAGCTAGGCATGGCGGTGCTCACAACCCCAGCATTTGGGGAGTGTAGCCGGAAGGATCAAGAGTTCAAAGCCAGTCTTCTCTACATAGAAAATTCAAAGCTAGCTTGGGTTACATGTGACTCTGTTATAAAAAGAGAAAGAGACAGACAGAGACGCTGTGCTTGTAACAAGTGTCCAGACATGTGTCTGCGTGGGAGTGTGGTTTGAGTGTGAGAGCATCTGAGATGTTGTCCTCATCCCCTTTTGGCACAGGTGTGAAAGTATTTCCTAAGTTAATTTCCTCTCCACACATGCCATAGAAACAAGATGTGGAATTAACTGAGAAAGGTTACGCTGTGGAAGTTCAGTATTGTTTCTAAGACCTGAGCCATCATGCTCAGAGTTACAGTGTAAGCAATGTGTGCAGGGTGTGGTAGTGCACACTGAAATCTCAGCTTTGGAGGCTGAGGCAGGAAAATCTCTATTCGATGAGGTTAGCCTGGGCTACATAGAAAGATATGTCAAACTCCTGTCTCAAAACACATCAATCAATGAATCAACAGTAAAGACAATGAGACAAGTATAAGCCACTTTCCTCCCTATGAAAAGCTCAGAGTCCCCCTGTCAGGTTTTAGATAATTTCTCAGTTGTCTTATTCTTCACAAGAACATGTGGGGAAATGGAATTTGCAGACATCTTTATCACAAAAGGACACACAACAAGTTCTTTTGTGAAATAAAACATATTTCTCATAGTATTCAGTACTGTACCCTTTCGGATATGGATATGACATTGAATCCCAGTAAAAATAAATGCAATATCCCTTAGGAGAAGAAAGACAGGATGTTAATTTGTGTGTCCATCAACTCCATGGACATTCACTACAAGCCAGATATCACTGCATGTGAAGGAACTGAAGTCCACAGTGTCATGGAATCCAAACCAGGAGGGAAGACAATCAATAGGTTTAAATGCCACCGGCACACCAGCTCACACATGCATTTGGTTGTTACTATGAAGTTTGGTTTAAGTAAGTAGTTGGAGATGCTTTGAGAAGCCAGCAAAGCTAGACAAGGTTGACATTAGAAGGACAATGGAACACAGACTGGGAGCTCAAAGTGAACAAAACTTCTAGAAGGAGAAGAGAAAAGGAAATGGAAACATTTTTTCACGTGTATTCATGTCATCTCCCACTGGCTTGTTCACTGGCTTCTGGTGACACACAGAGCTGCGGCACTCACTGCTCCCCTCGGGCTCTCAGAGCCTCACCCCTGACTCTCCTCCAGGGTCTGCACTTTGGTCCTGCTTTGCTTTGCACTCTCTGAGCTTAAATTTAACCACTGTCTTGAATTCAAAATCCCTGCTTTTCCCACTCTGCCTATCTCTGAAAACACCCAAACACTCATGATAGCCTAACCACCTCCCAGGGAATCAACTGTTTCAAGGTCTATCACTTGGCCAGCAGGTGTTAACATCCAAATCAACCGAGGCTCTCTAGAACGAGCAGCAAGCAAGGATGGAGGCTCAGTGGGAAGGTAGTTTTAGTTCCTCTAGGATCCAGCTCTTTGAACTGTGGGTGCTAGCCCCATAAGAGGTATTGTAACTGAATGAGGGGTTCATGAAAAATCTGACATGTGAAAGTTTCTGAAGACAGGGTGACCAAAATTAAACCACAGTCAGATGCATCACAAATCTGAGGTGTTTCTGGCAGAGACGACAGGTGTTGTATCATGTGACTTCGCTGCAGCCTTGGTTCTAAACACACCAAACTCACACTTTGTGATTTGCATGCCATCTCACACACAGTGCCAATGATACTTACACTATGGCTCCTGGCCCAGATGACTGTGAGCTGCATGCAGGGTTTGCTGTGTGTGCAAAGACTTCTGCTCTTACAAAAGTACAATGATGTAATTATAGGAAAATCAAGACTAAACTTTTCTCAATCATTCTGCCTGTGAGTATCAAATTAGTTTCTCTTTGGATCACATTGTGTTTGAATGTTGGGTTTTGAAAATAGCTCTTAGGGTTGATTTAACATAAAAAATGTTAAATGATTTTTGTCTTGATACTAAGACAAGAATTCTAAAAGAATTTCAAAACTGGCCCTAATCATATGCCTCCTATTTGTCCTTTGCATTATACAAAATGTTATTTGGGGCATTAACAATCATAAAATCCAGGCATTCAGCTGAGAAATGTTGAAGATGGTCTGTTTCCTTCAATATCAAATATTCATCCATGATTTAATTCTTGATGTAAAAATAAATAAGCTTGTCCATCTCATTAACATGCAAATTTGATTTCATTTAACAAATGGTAAAATTACCAGTATACTAACAAATTTTAAGGTGTATGATTTATTATCAATAAATATTAGATGTATGTTTCGGGATATTTATCATACTGTATGAAGATGTGTCACCGTTTCACCCTGCCTGCCTAAGGCATCTGATTGGTTGGTTCAAAAAAAAGCTAAACAGCCAATAGCTAGACAGGAGAGGTTAGGTCGGACTTCTGGGCAGAGGGAGAAACTCAAGGGGATAAATCTAGCTGTTTAAGAGACACCAGTGAGACACAGAGGTCGTCAGACATACAAAATGGAGAAGAGGTGCAGCACAAATCTTAACAGTTCTTATCAATAAAAACAAACCTGGAGCCACAGATTGGGGTGACCACTGGAAGATCAGAGAAGCAGAACAAGCCACAGCTACCTCACCTCTCCAGTTCCCCAGCTGATCCTGTTTCCTCAGACTGGAAGCCTCTGAGTCCTCATCCAGAATGAATCTCAGCTGAACTGCTGCTCAAAAGCCTAAAAGCTTAACCAGCCTAGTTCCTGGTCCTCACGCCTTATATACCTTTCTTCTTCCTGCCATCACTTCCTGGGATTAAAGGTGTGAGTCACTAGGCCTGGCTGTTTCCAGTGTGACTTTAAATTCACAGAGATCCAGATGGATCTCTGCCTCCCAAGTGATAGGATTAAAGGTGTGTGCTACCACTGCCTAACCTCTATGTTTAATATTGTGGCTGTTCTGTTCTCTGATCCCAGATAAGTTTATTAGGGTGCACAATATTTTGGGGAACACAATACCACCACAAAGAGGTAAAAAGCCACATGGCAGAATGTAGATTAATAGAAGCAGGTTAATTTAAGTTATAAGAACTAGTTGGGAACAAGCCTAAGCTAAGGCCAAGCTTTCATAATTAATAAGTCTCCATGTCATTATTTGGGGCTGGTGGGCCAAAAAAGTCTGACAAGAAAGATCTGCTACAGATATATGTAGCCTACATACCCAAAGTTGCATACAAATCTCTTGGGCGGTCACAAATGCAAAGAGTTTAGGAATTCCTGTTCTAGAATGTCCAAGTTGGTCTTTAGGAGAAAATATCCTTCTGTTGCCATCATAGTCTTTGACAAAGTGAAGATGGGTCAGTCTGGTCTTCAGTTATCAATCAGGACTCCCATTTTAGAGAGAGGCAGCACCAGTTAACATGCCCTACCTGGGTTCAGCCAAGAAGACTGACCTGGAGAGGGAAATGGAGCTGGGAGACAAAATAACTCTGGGATTCCAGACTTTCTACCTTAGGAAAGAAGCCGGTCTTAGACATTGTCTTCACACTGAGTAACTCTCAGGAATGCTCATCCTAAAGACACCACCACTCTTGCACCCCTCCCTACAAATTGTTTTAATTAGTCCGTTTCCTTCCTTGTGTCTTAAGCCTTCTGAGACAGGAGATTAGAAGCACGGAGTGGACTGGGAGCTTAGGATCGTCAGAACCAGAGGTAGGAAGATAGTCAGGTGAACATTCATTGAAAGGGAAGAAGATCTCAACTCGACACAGGATGCCAAAGGCAGGCCAGGCAGGAAGGGGAAGCTCGTGCCTGAGCCTTGTCCACAGCTTCCCATTGTTTCCTTCACCTGCAGTTCTGGATCATCCGCTCTCACCTCCCGGATGTTTGCAAGTGACACAAGGGCCCATGTCTGCCCTGGTTCTTACACGACGCCCAGCTATGGCGGCACCTGGAGGCATTATCCCTCTGTCCCTCCCATCGTTAAACTTGAGAATCGTGTTTCCAGTTGTGGAGAGAGGCCTGATTTCTCCTTGGAAGGAAATGTCTTTGCTGGAGAAGTCTGTGTCAGATTATCTCGTCTGTTAGCAGCAGAGCCCGAAGATAATGAGGACTATTTGACAGAGACCAACACTGACAAATGGTCCACATTTTTGAACTCATTTCAAAGTACAAATTCCTATTTCCTTTCATTTTCTGGACCTCTGAGAAACTTATAGACAATTTAATTGACTGCATTTGAGACAGGGAATTCCTAAAATGCTGGGTATAATATTTGGATTTAAAGAAAAAGATACTATAATAGAGGCCATTGTTCAAGTAAGTAGAGACAGGTTCGTGTATTCCAAACCTTGGATAACATATAAAGAAGATGATTGAGCCTGAATTTGAAAGAATTCTGTTGAGAGACAGAAAACAATCCACCAGGGGAACATGAGAAAGAATTACAGTGTTTGATAGACAATTGCTTGCTAAGACACATTTACTTTATATCACTTTTTAATGAGAGTAGACTATAAAACTGTTTAAAATTCCATTGGAAACATTTGGATTATCAAAATAAAACATTTAGATTATGGAACACAAACGTGTTTACTCTTTTATTCCACGTAGATTGAATTACTCATGGAAGGCAGTGGAAAGAATCTAAGACACGCTGTTTTGCAGCAGAAGCCTGACCGCCTTTCAGAAATGTTACAGACTGTGTAAACGGGTATGAGTCTTGGACAGGGCTAGCAGGAGCTGCCACGAGCGGGTGCAGAGGAAATCACAGAACGAAAGGGTCCACAGGCAGCAGAGGGAGCCTCTGGAAGACAGTGGTACACACAACATTCTTCTCCTTGGAACAATGTGTCTGTCTAACAAACACAAGATGTCTTTATTTATTTATTTATTTTTGTTAAATGCTCTGCTCCCTGCAAAAGTTCATTTGTAACCTGTGTGATAATTTATGCCCCTACAACGTCAATCTGGACCCATGATTCTCTCATTTCCAGCACCTGAGCCCCATCTCTGGCCAAATAAGTAGAGTTTGTCTAGAACAAAATTCTGCTTTTTTTCTTTATTTGAAAGTTACATTTGGCTATTCATCTTAACACTAAAGAAGTGTTAATATTTCTACTGGCCTACCTGCTCCAGGATCAGAATTCACAATTAACTGCCTGTGGATGATTCTCAGGCAGCCAAGAACTGTTGTGGAGAATTCAGTGACCTACCCTTCTCCAACAAGTATACTGATTTACTGCACAAGTTCTTAGCATGCGTCCTTGAGCAATTGCAGGCCACGCCCTTCCCAACTATATTGCCCTGACTATACTGGAGAGGGTGACTTGTAAGTCATGGCACTTGTCTTAAGTTAGCCCAAAGGAACTAGTCAGAAATGCGCCTGTTGAACTTCTAATGCAGAGTGCACTCCAATGCCACACCAGACACTCACTCCTGCCTAGCTGGGACAGCAGCAAAGGACCCTGACCCTGACAGCACTTACCTCCTTAGGTCACGGCGACATTCTCTTCTTCTTTGGTGTATTAGTTACACTTATTGTTGCTATAATAAAATTCCCTGAGGAAAGCAATGTAAGGAAAGGTTGATTTTGGCTCAAGGTTCAAGGTAGGAAACATGTCCTGGTGGAAAACACAGCAACTAGAACATAAGGCAGCTGGTTACATTGTGTCCAGAGCCAGAAAGCTAAGAGATGAATGCTGACACTGTTATTTAGGCAAGGACTCCAGCTCATGAAATGGTAGCACCTACAGCTAAGGTAGGTATTCTCATCTTAACCAGCCTAATCTAGATAACCCTCCCAGGCTGCCCTGGGTCTTGTCTCCTAGGTGACAGGCCAGCACAGTCCTCACGCTTTTTGGAAAGGCAGTTCTATTTCTCATCTGACAAACTTTAGCTCAATTGTCACTCAGCTCAGCCTCCTCTGCTTCGAGGTCTTTTTCAACACCCACAGCAGACCCATGTGCCTGATACGCCAGTATTCACTTTAGCCATTGATTTATAGTGTTTTTATCTTCTGTGCATGAAAATTAGAGTGCAAGCAGCCTCACAGGAATATCTGTCACACCCAGCACCGGGCCTGGCCTCAAGGAGGAGTGAAAAAGTGTGAAATAAAAGGATGGATAGGCATGCACTTTTCATTAATTTGAAACGACATGTATATTTTTCATTAACCCAAAATGAGTTTCTCGCTGGGTGTGGTGGTGCATACTTGTAATCTTAGCACTTCTGAGGTGGAGGCAGGAGGATGGGAATCCAAACTCATCCTTGGCCATGTACTAAGTTTGAGACAATCCTGAACTACACAAGACCCTATCAAAAACAAGTTTTCTTGAGAGAAAAACTTCTTTTTTTGGGGGGGGGGCAAGGGGTGAGACAGGGTTTTTCCGTATATCCCTGGCTGTTCTGGAACTTGCTCTGTAGACCAGGCTCTCCTTGAATTCAGAGATCAGCCTGCCTGCCTCTGCCTCCTGCGTGCTGGACTTAAGACATGTGCTACTGCTGTCCAGCTGAAAAAAAAAAAACTTTCTTCAAGTAGAGGTAGCTAGAATGTGATGTGGTGTGCCATAATTATGCATAGGGCTGCACAGTTACCTCTCCTTAGTCCCAACTGTCATGTAGGTGGGTTTGGTCCTAGTCCTGTGTTGGGTTTTCTCTGTGTAGTATTCACACATGGGATAGTTTAAGAGTCATCAAGATTGCCTTCTTATACTGGCTACAAATGGAATGTTGCATTATTAATTCAAATATCATAAGCTTTTTGAGGCTGAGAGTCCTCTTCCATGACTATGATCTAGCCCAGATTTATTTAGAGCCTTGGTTTCTTGTCTCCTTGGTGGACCTGTGACTCTTCACACCAATCACAGGTATGTGGGTAAATACCCTATATGTTTTGTTTCGTTTTTCATTATTCACGGTTTAAAAATGTATCGCTGGGCAGTGGTGGTGCACACCTTTAATCCTAGCACTTGGGAGGCAGAGGCAGGTAGATCTCTGTGAGTTCAAGGCCAGCCAGGTCTACAAAGTGAGTTCCAGAGAGAAAAGAAAAGAAAAGAAAAAACCCAATAAATAAATAAATAAATAAATAAATAAATAAATAAAAGTGTTTTAAGCCTGCCTTGATTTATGACTTTCTTTGTTCTGTAAAACTATAAAAGCTTGATGAAACTACTCCAGCATTGGAACATGCAATTTAGGGCAACTCAAATGGTCACTCAGAATGGTTCCAGAATAAATGTTCTCTCATGTCCTTTAAGGAGAGAGCTGTGGTTTTTGTGTTGACAAAAATAAGTAAAGAAATAGGTACAATGGTCTCAAAAAAAATGTATGAATTTCATAGAGCCAAGCTGTGTTCATCCACAACTGACACAAACAATTTGAGCTTTGGCAAAATAGTGTGTTAATTTAAGCCTCCTGCTTCCATCTGTGCATACATTCTGTTCTATGAATATTTTGAGAGAAAACCTAGACATGGTTCTATAGCAAACACTGTAAAATATTTTTATTTGTGTTATAGACGTTGTTGTAGATCCTGTCCTTGTCGATGGACTATGGTTGGCTTTTCATGACTAGAATGGAACACCTGCTAATGTTACTGAAAAAAAGGGAGGGTATTTAGCCTCTGCTTTGAGGTGCTTTTAAAAAATCTAAATAGCACAGTACAGGATTTGAGGAGCCAGGTCTCCTTGTGAATCATGTCAAAGGCGAGAGCGTGTAGGGAGGGGTGGTTGTACCTGAGGAGGGAAGCCAGGGAGATTGCAGGCCTACAGTCCCTTCTGAGGGCATACTTGCTGCGGCTGGTTAGGACCTCTCATGAGGCCCTGCCTCTTAAAAGTCTCACACTAAAATTGTCACCCTAAGGAACAAGCTTGCCATGTATCCTAGCAAGCTTCACACAGCATCCATTGTTTTAGTTGGTTGATTGGACAAGTCACACAGACAGGAAGGACACACAGAACACACCAACAGGAAGAAGAGTTTGTTGATGCTGTTGGCACATGACTTGGATTTGTGTTTTTCAACCACCCCACCCCCACACTTTTGTTTCATTTTCTTTTGGAGCTATGCCTCAAGGGACCTATAGTCCCCTGGGCATCACTGTTGAGGAGGACACACAGAATGACTAGGCCCAGACACAAGGAACCTTAAACAGATAACCTCTGACCTTAGCAGGTGTCCATTCAGACAGGTCTGTTTACCCACCAGCTCTGAGGGCAAATCTCAGGATGCCTGAAGTAAGCCAGTATGCCATGGATTAGCCTGATACATCATTACATTTGAATTGAACCAGAAGTTACCTGAAGGGTGAGGAAACTCACCTTTATCCTGCCCTTGGGTATTAATGGTTCAGTTTTACCTTTGACCTGCTGGGTGGATTCTGAATCATTTTTAGTCTTACATTTACATGTTCAAATCCAGGTCTTCTTTGCTAGCATGATATTATCTCCCAACTTCAATCTGGATGCTTAGTTTTGGAAGTTGATGGGGTTATATTGTCTCTATGGAATGCCAACTCTGTCCCACCCCTGCCAGGCAGAGCGGCAACCTGGGGTGTGTGTTCTCTTTGCCTAAATACTATTAGGGGTAGAAAAGTTCCTGCTGACCAAGGTCGCCCATTTAATCCCTGAACAGCTGTTAGAAATATGTTCCTTTCACAAAACTGGTGTCAGCTGAGGTCAGCTTGCCCTTTTCAGATTTGGATGAGAGTGTTTTCAGTTCTCATTCCTTACGTGAGCATCTGCTCCTTATGTGGCCAGCCCTTTAACAACCTTTCAGAGGCCCTGATACTTCTGATGTGTGGGCAGAGTGTTACAACCATCCCTGGCCACTTCTCTCAGAGGTTGATCACTCCATTTATGGACTCCTTGTCTTTCCCATGTATCCTTAGTGCTCTGTGTACCCCATGGATCCATCATTCTGAACATTTTTCTTCTTGTTGTTTGGATGTGCTCTTGAGCCTGTGAGTCGGAGCTGGAGGGTGGGGACACGTCTTACAGGAGAATTCAGGAAACAGAATTTCCAGTAGTGAGGCTGTCTTGCTTTTGTGTTTGATCGCCGTACTCCATGAGGCCTCTACCCTCTCTCCACCAGAACCTCTCCTGGATACTTTTCTTCCCAGTTCCACATCTTCCCTTTGGAACCCTTCTCTTCAAGTCTTCCCTTTTCTGTTGTTTTTATACCATATTCTAGTTAACTTCTTCTACATAGAAGGTTTATTTTATCTTAGTTTTTCTCTAGACTTTGACCTTGAGACTGCATGCTCTACCTCTTGGGAAGTCTGTCCAAATGTCTTCCCAAACATACCCTACTCCCTGAAAGTCTTATGCAGGCATTTACCCTGCATCCAGGTGGCTTCAGAAAGCCCCAAGTCTGGTTGTGTTTGGCTTCTGCAAAGTTCATTGAAACACATCCTTTCTCAGGTAACATTCTGTTCTGTAGTTGTTGCTGACAGTGGAAAGAACAGAGGATTTGGGACTAGACCTAAATTTGAACCCCAGATCTGTGACCCATGGGTTGCTTGACTTCTGTTATGCTACCTCTTCAGCCTGTGTTTCTCAGCTGTGATACCACTAACAGATCTGCACCTCAGTGGATATGCAGCATGCTGGATGCCTTGTCCTTCTTCCTGCCAGCCTCACACATCAGTGCTGCTCTGAGTGGCCTCTCCCCACCTTGGTCACTCTGCTTTGTCCCCACCACTGCTCCCTGGTACCTTCATTGTCTTGGATGCTTTATTTGACTCCTGCTTTTTATTCATAGCTTTGAATTTTATTTCACAGCTACTGCTTCCCCAGGCTGCACATGTATGGAACTGGTTTGAGTCTCATCTACTCATCTCTGCAGTTTCTACCTTTGTTTTCCTGCACAGGCAACTTCCTGGACTTTCTCAAGGCCAGTTTGGGCACCACTATCATCTATTCCTCTCACACCCTGATTTATCCCTAAGACAGCCCTTGGCAGCTCTGCAACCTCACATTGCTTGGCCACTCTGTAGATTACCAGCTTCCTGAGGCAAATGCAACGCCTTCCCCAAAGTCTGACCCGTCAGTGGTTGGCAGTTTGTCGTTGGCTTAACACTTCTTGTTTTGCTTTTGTTCATGTGATTGTTCACTCTCCTTACGTGACTGTCAGTAACATCAGCTTAACTATTGAAAAGGCAGCTTCTTCCTCCTCCCATCCCATGCCCTCATTACACCTGCTCATCAGCAACACAGCATTGCTGAAGAAAGACAGTGCAAAAGGATAGTAGCTCAGTAACTGATGAAAAGAATTCGTACAACAGAGATCTCTAGGTTTAGTGAAGAATACTAAACCGGGGGGGGGGGGGGGGGGGGGGGGGGGGGAAGGGTCAAAGGATGAACATCCAGATGTTCTAGTAAAGTATTTGGTGTGGAAAGAAGGAAAAACCTGTCCAGAAGCATTGTAGACAAGACAAGTACGTAAAGTCCTGCGCACCCATCACAAAGCACAATCTGTACCTCTGCTGTACGCCGTGGTTCGTGTAATGCATGAGTTACAAGGAAAGACACTCACCTGCCTTCCTACCCCTCATTTATAACATGACCTGTCTAACTTGGAAATAGCTTCAGAGATGAAGTTGTGGCATTAATTAGGGCTGAGGCACATCCAGAAATTTCTAAGTGGTGTTAGAAGTGCTAAGGCCCTCTTACTTTATCTGGAGAGGCATGGGGAATGTGTGAGGGAAGGTTGAGAGAAATCCAGGCTTCTATATCTCTCTTACATATCTCATAAAAGCCCCTCAGTAGCCAGGCGGTGGTGGTGCACGCCTTTAATCCCAGCACTCAGGAGGCAGAGCCAGGTGGATCTCTGTGAGTTTGAGGCCAGCCTGGGCTACAGAGTGAGATCCAGGACAGGCACCAAAACTGCACAGAGAAACCCTGTCTCGAAACAACAACAACAAAAAGCCCCTCAGGAGCCTGAAAAGGAAATATACCCAAGATGACATGAGTGTTGTCACAGCTCATGACTCACTAGCATGTAACAACTTACACATTTAAGAGAAGAAACAAAATACCTCAGGACATGTAGTAAATAACTTTGCTTTAAAGATACAAAAATCTAAAACATAAGCCCCTAAATACTAGTATTACATTTACTATTAATCAAAGATGATAATTTTGAAGATTTGATCTATGATGCAGGTTATCTTAATTTCTAAGCTGCCTCTGAACCTTGATGTGGATGGAGGCTGCTGTGGAGGCAGATGTGAAAAGAGCTTCCAAGGCTGCACCCAGCCCTGTGTATTCACCAACAGGGAAGCTGAGCCAGGCAGAGTTCCTGCCTGGGCATTCCTACCGAGTGAGAAAGAGCTGTAAGACTTCACTGGTGATCCCATGTGACAGAAGAATTCTAGAGAAGAGCATCATGGCTGGGATGCCGAGGGTCTGCCCTACAAGCAGATTAAGGCAGGTTATTTCTTTTGATTTGCACCAGGCTATGAAAGTGAACACAAGAGTAGTTAGGAAACAGGTCTGGCTACTGTAACGACTTCTGCTAAAGGAGACAGGAGCCTCTCCCTGGATACACACTGTACCCAAGTCCTGTAGAGTTGAGAGAGCAGCTCTAGTGTGAGGACCCAGAACTTCCCACCCTGATTCCCATCAGCTTGCAGCTCTTGTCTCAAGGGTAGGTTGCCAGTTTCCAACTCTGAGCCTTCCCTCCAATGTTCCAGCCAGAGGGAAAACAGAGGGGCTAAGAGAGGGCCCAAGGTGCCCCCTTATATGGGCATGACTCCATCTCATTAGCAATCAATTGGCAATGGAATCTTTTGGAGTAATGCCATGGGCCCAACCAGTACACGGGATTTATCTTTCTAACAAGGGAACACTAAGTGCTCTCCAGCCATGCCAGGGGCTCCGGGGTCCATTTTCATGTGTTCAGTAGGATTAACAGGAACGGGTTAGCATTTCTCACTAAGTACTGCCATTCACAGGCCACACTCTGCCATGTGCCATTCCCACTGTGTTTTGTCATGGGATCAGTGTTTGCAGGTATGGGATAGACTCATACTCCCACTGTTCTCAGGATATACACTTGGTGATACAGGGGCTGAAATCTACTTTGCAATTTTATTAGCAGAAGGGAATTTAGCTTCCCCTCCCTGGAACAGTTCTCAGGAGTCTCAGATGGCAGTCTCATCTCCCAGGCATAGGGACTCCCTGAGACAAGCGTCATCTAAAGCACCAACCACCTAGTTACTAGCAGTAACGGTAGTTATTCTATCATTTCAGAAGCATTTGCCTCAAAGTGTGAGGTCACAGTCATTGGGTTGCCAACTACAGACCTGGAATAACGGCACGGTGCACATGACCACACCCACGCTGGGTCAGTAGACAAGCCGTACTCTCTCTCCTGTCAAATGAGTGGGTGACACAGGCCCAAACTCGGGGTGGGGGGCTCTGGCTTGCACAGCAGGCACTCTGCCCATGGGGTCAGCTCCCCAGCTCCACCACAGACAACATTTGCATTTAGTGCTATATTGCCATCATTACTCCCACCTCCTTTCATGCTGGGATCCCCCCATTTCCAGAAGCCAAAGGAAGAGAAATCTGATTGGCCAGCAAGACAGCACATAATGTACACAGCCCATCAGGGAGCTTCATGTGGTCTTAGTTGAGAGATCTATGGATGTGCTAGGGCCTTGTGGGGAGAAGGCAGCAGGGCTAATGCTAACCCTTGGGTTTGGGGGCTCCCATGTGGGCTCATAACATCCTGTCTGATACCGCTGGAATCTGTATCATAAAAAGAAAGTACTTCAGAGAAATCACTCACACACTCTGCTTTTTTCTTTTAATCAAAAGGGATGAGGTTGGAGATGATGAAACAAATTCTTGGTGTGTATATAAAATCGTCTGACTACTGTGTAAAGCCTGCATTCTTGGGGAGTTTATGATATGACAAATGACTTCAAATAAGCGCTTGTGTATGGAAGTGCATCCTGTTCAGGGCATTGGGAATGCCACTCAGGAATGCTGTATGGAGGTGATTTAAACCAGCCAGGAATATGGTGTCCTACTCAAATACTGGAGTGAGCATGAGACACAGCAGATGTTCCTAGCTGAGGGAAGGAGGAAGAGCTGCCTCTCCTGTGACAGGCTCTTTATAAGTGAGGTTCTGCTGTATGGCTCAGGACATAGTGAGAATGACTTACATCACATGTTTGAGAGGAGAGCTGTGGTCAGACTGCAGAGAGTAGAGAGGAGCCAGCAGGTGGCTAGAGGCTGCACAGACAGCAGGCTGGGTAAAAAGCACACTGTGCAAGGCTTGAGGATGTGGCTTCCACCCCAGGGCAGTCCTAGTTATCCAAGCTGTGCCACTGCAAAGAGTAAGAGAGTGGACACCATCTTTCTAGTTCTAAGAACCACTACTGAGGTATCTTCCAGGGCAGTTCTCAGCCCATGTGATTTCTTGCCTACTCCAGGGGACACTTAGCAATGCTGCAGCTAGAAGTATCAACAGAGATAAATGTTCTACAGGCAGCTTGGGGGTATGAGTTAAGAGTACAGCAAGACGCCCTGATTTACACAGGCCAAGGGCTGTGGAGGTCGCCCAGTGGGAAAGGGCTTGCTTTGTAAACACGACGATCTGAGTTCAAGCTCTAGCACCTCTGGAAAAGCTGAGCACAGCAGCACACACCTACAATCCCAGCACTGGGGAAGCAGAGAGAGGAGGGTCCCTGAGATGTGCTGGCCAGCCAATATAGCCACATGTGTGTGTTCAAAGTTCAGTGTGAGACCTGGTAACACAAACTAAGGTAGAGTGTGATGGGGGAGATGTGAGACACCTGACAATGACCTCTGGCCTCCACCGGCATGCACACACACAGACCTGCACACAGATGGATACACAATCAGCTTCCTCATGGCAGAGTACCCAACTCAACAAGTGACCTGAACTACCTAGCTGCAAGGGCAACCTAGTGATGAATTCACATCAGCTAATTATTGTCATGTTACTAGGGCAATGGTTTTTAAAAAAATACTTTTAAGAGAATCTGAAATTTTGGATATTTATGTGAAATATCATGCATTTAAAATGTGCTGACATTCTTAAAAGAAAAATAAAACACTCTGGGGATCAAGGAAAGCAGGGCTTCCCATCTTCAGGATGTCATGTGTTACATCCACTTTAGCTGCAAACTGTCTTAGTAATTAATGAGTGTGGTTTAGCTGAAGGTCGGGATCCTTCCATCTGCATCTAGTTATCTGAGCCAGAGCTCAGCAGGTCACGGTTAACCCCTGCTGTGCCCACACATCTGTGTGGTGAAGTGGATAAATCACTAAGAGAAATACTACATTATTGCAAAGGCCCAGGCTTAGAAGCCAGGTGTCTTAACTCCAGGTCCCAAGATCCCTGAAAAGGAGGAGAGAAGATGGAGGAAGAGAGTGCCAGATGTGTTACCAAAGGCTCTTCCAGATGTGTCTGAGAAGCATTAGCTGTGATCTGAGAACTAAATGTCAAGGCACATGAGGGTTCTGTGGCATCTCCAACTGTGAGGTTTGTGTTGGAGGACCACAGAGCACTCTCCTGCCAACCGCAGGGTGGGTGCCTGACAGTGTCACAAGGGGCCTCAAGTTAGAGCATGGGGCTGGCTCAGCACAGCACAGAGCAGATTGGGGGCTCACCAGGGTGCTGACACATGGTGTTGTTATAACACTGAAAGGTCAGAAACCAAGTTACTGTTCTTTATTCACAGGAACTAGTGGTGTTGCAGTGAAGCTGTGAGGTCAGGGAGATGGCTCTGTTGGTAAAATGTTTGTGGCATACGCGTGAGGACCTGAGTTTGATTCACAGAACCCACATGAAAAAAAAAATACCCCGATGTGATAGTACCCTCATAATCCCAGTGCTACCCAGGCAGAGGCAGGAGGATCTGTGGGGCTTTTTGGCCAGCCAGCCTAGCTGTGTCAGTGAGCTCCAGGCCAGGGAGAGACCTTGTCTCAAAAAACAAGGCTCAGAGTCCTGAGGAACAACATCCATGGTTGACCTCTGGTCCCTGAACATACAGGCACTTCTTACCCTCCAGAGACATACAATAATACAATAAAGTAAATGATAAATTATAGCAAGATAAAGCCCCAGGGCTAAGGCTAGTTACATGCTCCTACCAGATCTGTTCAGGGGCTAAGGCGGCCGACTCCCTTTACAGATCTGAATGAATTTCCTTCTCTCAGTTCTCTTTGTTAAGCATGCTTGCTGCTGGAGGTTACAACAGAGTTTTGCATCAACTTCCTGAAGATTTTTTTCCTGTTAATGATCATGTTTTGACTGGCAGGCTTTCTCTGGGCCCACTGTGAGCATCACAATGATGTCTGGGCAGAGAGAGGGCACAGCTGAAGTTGCATGCTCCTGACCGTCACTGGGCAGCTTCAGCAGGCTCCACATTTTTCAGTGTAATGATAGAGTTTTAGTTACATACAGGATGTAATTACCAACACTTATTTGCAATAGAAGCAGTCCCATGTGCTTACTTTTCCATTAATACGACACTGCCCTTTGTGGAATGCATGTACCACCCTTTCCTTAAAGCTCAGTTGAAACCATACCCCCCCCCCCCTCGGGCTACCCAGCCAGCATCTTTCCCTCTGGTGTGCCATCGTTCCCATGTCGGCACCATGCTGTCTGCTCTCTATCAGTTGGCATGTGACAAGCTTCTTGAAGGAAGGACCATTCTCTCACTTTTTCTCCCTCCCTGCAAACAATGAATACTTCTTGTGTGACGTCCACTCCCACTGTACAGTCCAGTGTTCCCTACTAGGAGTGTTCATAGTAGTGGGGCTCTATGAGGGACAGGGCTGACAAATGCTTTCTCACTTCTCTGTGATTAACATTTTGAGGAAAAGCCACGGAGGAGCAGAGCAAAAGGCTGAATGGCCAAAGAGTGAGTTGGTTGGGAGACACTGCTCGGGGTGTGCGGTGGCTGAGCCTCGTGGGGGCTACCTTCCCTTGTGGAAAATCCATCCCCAGAGATGGAGAGTGAGTTACAGGGACATTAACTCCCTCCGAAAGGAAGGGCAGTTATTAATGTCAAACATATTATTTGCAAATTAGCCAACCTGAAAATTAGCCTATGTGCCTCCAGAGTGACAAAGGAGCATGGCTTGTAAGTTCCATTAGGAAAGCCCAAGAACTGGGAAAGGTGTGTTGTTCCCTCTTAGCAGTTACTTTAAATGATAATAGCTTCAATTTTTGAGCACAGCTCTTTCAAACATTGCTCCAAAGCCACAGAACCTCTGGGTATTATTTATGGACCGTTGTGGCATGCTTGTCCATGCAGGATTAGCACCCTGATCTCTTAGTCTCTTAACCGACCCTGCATCCCTGTGCATCCTTTGCTTACTGGTCTGCAGGAGAGAACTGCATTTCCCCCAGCCTGCCAGAGTCTGCAGAAGACTTAGGGGGAGGAAGTATTCAGCCGGGATGTCTGTGGACCCAGAGCCTGGTAAGAAAGATAAGAACTGTCTAGGAACTTAACTAGGTCAATTCAGGGGGAAAAAAAAATCCAAAGGCAGTTCTAGAACTTTCTAAGAAAAGAGCAGCCTTCTATGGCTGATAGCTGAGGATGAGTTATAGCCCCAGCAGAGAGGGAACACTGACATGGGTGGTCTCAGCTGCAAAGGGTACTGGAGGGAAGGAGGCGGTGACTTGGAAAGGTGTGGAGCTGAGAGAAAGCTGGGTATCGCTTCCCTAGTGTTTAGGGGTTGCTTGTGGGTGTTTGTCTCTTTCTATCCCAGTCTGTCTCTCTGTCTCTGTCTGTGACTCTCTGTCTCTGTGTGTGTGTGTGTGTGTGTGTGTGTGTGTGTGTGTGTGTGTGTGTGAGAGAGAGAGAGAGAGAGAGAGAGAGAGAGAGAGAGAGAGAGAGCAGAGGCTGACATCAGATGTCTTCCTCCACCGCTCCACACCTAACTTTTCAAGGCAGGTGTCTCATGACCCTACAGCTGGCCGACTGGGTAGCCTGGCCATCCAGTGAGCTCCAGGGATCTCTCTGTCTCCTCCTGCCCAGTGCTGTCTGCTGTGACCGGTGCACACTGCTGCTCTGGGCTCCTTCACACAGTGCTAGACATCTGAACTCAGGTCCTCAGGCTTTCATGGCAAACATTTTACAGACTGAGCCGTCCCCACAGCCTATTTTCTCTGTGCATCATAGAAGAATCTTTCCCCCACATCTGTGTACTTTCTATAAATACACAGTGGAACCAACTGCCTGCCAAGTCCTCATGAGTGGCCCCTACTCACAGTGGGTTGCAGGCTGTGTTCTTTTCCTAAGTAGCCGAAAGGCTGAAAACAAAAGAGAAAGAGGGGTAATTAGGTGGAGAAACATTGGCTTTGGAGTCAATAGGACAGGGCTGGTTCTGCCATTGACTAACTCATTGACCTCTGGCAACTCAGGGAAGAGCTGTGACTCAGTTTTTGACTGCAAAACAGGATATTACTACTTAACTTCTGATTAAATGAGTGTGTGCAAAGGCTGTTTTCTGTTTTCAAACATTGTCCTGCCCTCTGCACCCCTGACGGACGGACAGCCCTCCTGGGCTGCCCAGAACACCTGCCTGGCTTTCCTCTTACATACAGTCTTACTCAGCACAAAACTATTCAGTGATAAATCTTGATTTTATGTTCCTAAACCTGCCTTTCCACATCATGTCTTAACTTTTGAATCACAAAATAGCTGTTTTATTTGGCTGATTTTTTCCTATAACATAACCTTTTTTTTTTTCTTTTTCTTTTTTTTGGTTTTTCGAGACAGGGTTTTGTAGCTTGAGTTTTCCTGCCTGGCCCACAGTCAGGATAAATCTCTTTCACCTGCCAGTCCCACAGCCGCTCAGACCCAACCAAGGAAACACAGAGACTTCTATTGCTTATAAACTGTATGGCCGTGGCAGGCTTCTTGCTAACTGTCCCTATATCTTAAGTTATCCATTTCCATAAATCTATATCTTGCCACATGGCTCGTGGCTTACCGGCATCTTTACATGCTGCTTGTCCTGGCGGTTGCTGGCTGGCAGGCTGGCAGGCAGTCTCCTTCTGCCTTCCTGCTCTTTTAATTCTCTCTGTTAGTCCCGCCTACTTCCTGCCTAGCCACTGGCCAATCAGTGCTTTATTAGCAACACATTTGCCATACAGAACATCCCACAGCAGGGTTTCTCTGTGTAGCTTTGCGCCTTTCCTGGAACTCGCTTTGGAGACCAGACTGGCCTCGAACTCACAGAGATCCACCTGCCTCTGCCTTCCGGGTGCTGGGATTAAAGGCGTGCACCATCACCACCCGGCAACATAATCATATTTTTAAAATTAAGAAACACTTTGAATCAACAAAATAACAATTGTGTATGTTTACGTGACATAATGTGATAATTCATGTATATTTTCATTGTAGAATGATCAAATGGAGTCAATGAACAAATCTGTCACTTTAGCTCCGCAGCATTTTCTTGGTGGTAAAAGCGCTTTAAACCCCTTTTCCGTGATTCTGAAATGCACAGTACACTAAAAGTTTAAAATCACCATCTGAGCAACAGTGATGGAAACTTGAGCTAAAGTGAAATGCTGGTTGCACCTTTCCCCCTCCCCAGCCACCCATCCTCCCCTTACCTGTTACGCCACCTTACGATGAACCCATGCGTATAACCCTGTCCGGTGCTTCTTCAAATCACACAGCAGGTCAAAGCTTTTCCTGTCACCTCTCTCTTTCTATCACTACTGTCCGGCTTCTGCTACCAGCTAAGCTTAGTTCTCCCTTGAGGTTCTTGACATGGTGATGAGGTCAATGTTAAAGATATTTGATTTGTTCTTTTGACACAGTCCAAGTCACCTCTGTGATGACTTAGACACATTCCCTCCATTGTTTGAGAATAATGTTTACACATCCAGGGAGAAGTGCTCAGACTTCACAGTGTTAGAACTATCTGGAGCACTCGGAAGGAAGCCTTCCTCAGAAGATTGTGGTTTGGAGGCTGAGGTATGACCTTGGGAATGTGTAGCACCCAGGAAATTATGCTGCATGGACCCTAGTTGTAAGTCACTCAATGCTCACAGTGGCCAGGCCTCACCCCTGAGGACTTCCAACTACCAGGTTCCACCCACAAAACACTCTAACTGCCCTAACAGCTGGACCTAGCCCCCACACTACAGAGTAAAAAGCCCAAGCTCAGGACTTGAAACTCCACCAATCCCTGGACTCGCCCCAAACTCTGGACTTGAAACTCCATCAATCCCCATCCTGGAAATCTCCACCCTGGGAAGCTCTGCCCCAAAGTAATCCGATATAAACCCTGTCTTCTGCTCAGTTCTCTGCTGCTTCTCTCTCGATAGAGGCAGCCCCCTCCTGTGTCCCTCCCAAGAAATCTCTTGTGTGATGTCTGTTGTGCAATGTGATGTCCCTTTGCTCCTGATTGCCAGGATACCTTTCCCTTCAGAGTGAAACACTTGGGGGAACTTTCCCTATTGGAGCAGAGCTGTAACACTTCCATTGGGAAGCCTGTCTCCCCAGAGATGTAACATTTGCACTAGCCAACACCCCTAAACCTTCATTCGAGTAACCATGGCAATCCCAAAAGTAATCTGGAGACTCAAAACCTTGACATTTTAAAATGAATGTTTTACAGAAAAGATTACTGTCCAAAGAAATCTTTATATTCATAATGCAAAGCTGTGGGGACAGGTGAATGGAAGTGTTTTCATGTCTCACTTTCCTGGAATTTAACAGGACACCACAAGCCTCTCCGGGGAAGGGGTGCAAGGAAGAAAGAGACAGTGTGCGTTGAAAACCATCACAATGCAGAAGAGCACAGCAGGGACACACAGATGCCCGTGTGGTTCCGAAACACCAATTCCTGCTTAGGAAGCTCAATGAAAAGAAGCTAACTCCGCAGGCTCTTCTGTACCATGATATTTCCACACAGGCCAGGACAAAGGATGTGCTTGTGGACACCCGGGCACACCTGGACAGAGGTCATTGTGTCAGTTCATTTCAAACTGCCATTCATTGTACAAAAGAAGAAACCAAAACTACTTGTCCGAAACTGACTGCACCCGAGTCCAGCCATTTCCTAAGCCGGCTGGAACAGTGTAGGATGGAGCTGGGTAGAGGAAATTACACAGACCAGCTCATTGTCTGAGTTTTGGAATTTGGGGAGAGGAAAAACTCAGTATCAGGTCCCTCATCTCTCTCTTCTCACCTTTTTAAGTGCGGATATTTGTATATAACATTAAAAAGACCACCAGCATGGCAATGTGTAACATCGTATTTTATGTGTGTGCACACTCCATTTTCATCTTTCTCTTCCTTTTCTCTTATCTTCTTTTCACTCTTCCTGCCCCCTCCTTGTTGCCCCCCCTTCTCTCTTTCCTCTGGACAAGATCCCACTCTGTATCCCAGGGTACCCGGCTAGGGGACAAG